>CM023452.1:1404675-1524495 GCA_013339765.2 Haemaphysalis longicornis | reverse complement strand
TGCGGGATTATTCCCGTAGCGCTTTATCATTTGGCAATGCTCAAATTCTGGGGTGCACTTGCAAGAAAACACGTGCGAAGCGAGCCAGACACCACTGGGCGCGTTGTCCATAAGCCGAATGTTCAGGCACCCCACAATTTGACCTACATACTGGCGGCCACAACGAGTAGTGCATGTCCTTCAGGTCAATCCAGAAAACACTCACATCTGGAGGACAGACTTTCAGAATAAACTCATAGACGTCATGTGGCCCTCTTACTTGATAGGGGTCGTTCACAGGCAACAAGAAAAGGGACTGCTGCAGGACGAGGCCTACTTGGTGTTGCCAGGAGTCCTTCTTAGAAACGATCACTCTGAAATCGAAACCTTCTTTGTGTGGTTTCGCATTGAAAAACATCTCCAAACTCAGCGCAGTGATTTTCTTGACCGAGGCAGCCAACTTCAATAAGATCTGTTCTTCACAGATTTTCACCTCTTGCTTTTTTAAGTCTCTCAATCTTGACATCTTGCAGCCGGCGGAAGTTCTTCAATATTGCCGCCTGTGCCTTCTCTTCACACGTTTCCTTTGGCATGACAGCAAAGCTCCCTTTCTGGTCTGAGATCTACAGACGAAAGTCAGCTTCTCGTAGAAGTGCAACGATTTTGCCCCAGAGATACCGACGGCTTCTTCCTTGGGGCCTTCTTCGAAATGTCAACACCTTCACTGATACAAGGATCATCCTCCTCCGTCCTTACCCTCAAAACGGTGTTTCTGATGCAAGAAAGCAGCTCAAAGTTGTCAAGATCTGGGTGCAAAGAAAACTTTGGGGCAAGGCATAGTGTATTCAAAGCATGGTCAGGGGCAGCCAGCGGTCCTATAAGGTGAACTTCTTGTTCAGGGGTGCAATGTTGGGGTATTTCTCGGATAGAGGCCAAGGTTCCTTCCCACAAGAAGTCGGCTGATTGCATAAAAACTCGTAGAGCTTGCTCGTAGAGAAGTAATAAACACGCGTTCATAACTGTAAGTGCAGCTGTTCCTCAGGATCGTGTATAGTATTAGGGGCAGAACGACACACGTGAGCGAAATGGTCTATTTTGTGGCCCGCGTTGCACTGGTTGCCGCGGGTGGTGCAGCTTGAGCGTTCTTCGTTGTGAGGCCACGATTGTCCATAGTTGAAGCGCGTCACATCTGCTTGTTGAAGGCGTGGGGGCTCACAGGAGGCGTTTCCTCGGTCTATCGGCTGATGATCATGAGATCGTGAGTTTTGCTTGGTGTTTTCTGCACGTACAGGCGCTGTGGTGTCCTTGCTATGCTGATGGTCGTGTTCCATCACGGAGAGGTCGTGTTAAACTTCCTTAAACAACCTGCTTTGCCGGAGTTCGCCTGACAGGTCGAGGTTCTGCTGCATGGCGTATCGGCGGAGGCGTGTTGAAGTCATCGAAAGGAGGCTGATTTTTGATTTCGGCGTAACCATCAGCACAGGCACAGTGCTTAGCGAGCTGACGCAGTCTTGCGTAGAACGTATCGAGCGTTTCGCTTTCCAGTTGCTTAACATGACGGAAGCGGTAAATCTGGAATGTAGTGTTCACCGATGGCTTCAAGTAGTTGTAAAGGTCTCTGCGGGCTGCAGAGTAAAGAGAAATTACGGTACCAGGCGTACCGGGGCTTGAAACCGAAATGCAGATGCAGCAGCAGGGGGGTCGGGTAACGCATAGTAGATACGGTTAACTTCCTCCCCGAGGAAAAACAAGGGAAGCGAGCTTTGTGCCATACCGCCGTAATTGGTTGTTGTGTGGAGGGCACTTTGTTGCGATTAAAATCTTCGCTTGGCAGCTGTTGCGTTGTTCAGACGCATCCTCATCGCCATTGTAACGTGTTCTGAGGTGCGTAATACGACCATGATTCAGCTGGGCAGAACACCGCTGTTTATTCCAAAACTATACTGCCACCTTGGATGCGGCTACCCCGATCCCCGTTGCGAACATACATTTAAACATTGGCTGTTTATGAACACTAAATCCACTGAGTACTCGAACATACATTGAGCAATAGGAACGGAGCGAGGTCATATGCACACATTCTCTACTACGACTACTCAGGCATTACGTTGCGTTCTTGTTTCCATATAGACTTTAAACTGCCTCGATCACTGCACTAAAGAACCACATGATGTTATAGCTCGAAGTTTACGTTTTATGGTGAGCAACTCTCAGGACGCCAGTGGTAACCATGCGATGATCAGTTGCATAATTAGCATGAACACTTTCGTTTCGTGTAAGCCGTTGGAGATGTCCTTCCCAAGCATTGCAGTCGAGTGTAGGTAGCTTCAATCGTGTCAGCGTATGTTTATGATAGCACCAATCATTTGTACAAAAGAATGCACACATGAACTGGGTATATTTCACCCGAGAAGCATACATTTATTTCTGGGTAGTGTATCTCCAAGCACTGTGACCAGGAAAAAAATCCGCCTGAGGCTATTGTGCTTGGGTAACCCATTCCACGTGTATTAGGGACCCTGGAATGGTATTTGTTTAAATAACTTTAAAATATTAGTAACGCGGTCAGGGAAGATGCGAGGATATGCTTATTTTGGAACCCCTGGGTTGTGCGTGTGGCGATACATGTCAGGGTTATGTGGGCGCTGTATGTGTTATTTTTTATTTCGTGTGAAGTAGTTTTCATTTCATATTAGAGAGTTTTAGCTGAGCGGGCCAGCGGCCAGCGGAACGGAGCGGACGAGCGGAGGCGCCACTGCGCATGCGTCAGTACGCTGATGCGGCCAGCGGCTTTACAACGCTGCGCGCTCTCCCGCTCGTTCGGCCATCCAAGCGCAGCGCGCCAGCGGCCCGGCGAGCGAGCGTCGGCATTTAAAATGGCTGCCTGTAGCGCGAGCGGCGGTGCGTCGTCATCGCGCACGGACGCATCCGAAATGCGGCAAGTCAAGAAGCCCCGCAGGTGCTTCACGGAGTACGAAGACCTGTGCATTTTGCGGGAGGTGGCCGCGACAAGGCCTTTTGGCGAAGACCACAATTGGGTTCGCGTCGTCGCCATGGTGAATCGGGCGGTGGGCCGAGAATTAACACTCGGTGGAGTTAAAGATCGAGTGGACATCCTTCTCGGATTTTGGAAGACGCAGGACGCGAAGAACCTCTAAAAGTGAGTGCATTTGTTCGTTCTGCACGTACTGCTTTCTGGCCGATCGCCAGCGCTAGTCTTGCGTGTGCTTTTCTTCGTCTCCTCTCTACCGCGCTTTTCATCTTTCACTGCTTTCTGGCGCACATGTTGATTTGGCGTGCGTTCGTTTGCCCATTCAGATCGGGTACGGAGGAGCAATATGCCGAAAAAGAAGAGATCCTGCAGGATCTTTGGGACTACGCACAAAGCGTCCACTATCAGCCGAGGGTTGCACCGAGAAGTGCCGGCAGCGCGGCACGAAGGCGGAGGCGAGAATTTGTTGTCGACCACACGAAAAACATTGAGGAGCTGCCGTGGGTGCCGTACTGGGATGATGGTTGTGGAGACGTCACGTACTCCACTGTGGCAGACTCGCAATGCGGACAGACGCGCGGTAAGTTTTCAGACGTAAGCATCTGATTTCGCCTTGCTGGTGCTTTTGTTTGTGCTGATCAAGTATGAATTGTAGGAAAGCTGTACGATATCGTTAACGTGCATGATGAAAGTAAGCGCAAAAAGCTATGAAAACAGAAAGGAAAGAATAAGACCGGACGGTGCGCTACTACCAGCTGAGGTTTTGTTGAAAAAGAAGCAAAAATATATGCCACGGGAAAATATGATACTACATGACTCAAGGCTTCACACGAGCCAGCTGGCATCCTCCTACGCACACTCCGTTGCATCTTCTCTCCCTCCGATAGGACTGCATAACCATAATCGTACTCGGTGCAGTTTTGTTTTCTGAAAGTACATTGTGTTTACATAAACTGAATTTTTGAGGGTAATACATTGTGTTCGCATGCTTTTTTACTGCTAAGCAGTATACCTCTAACGAGCCAAGAAAAGTTTTGTGTCCGCATCAGCAGAAAATTACCATGCTACGACTGACTACACAAACAAACATCCCATTCACTACTGGCTATATCCAGGCTACACACGCAAACTACTGGCCCCGCCGGCATCGAACCTGGGCTTGAAGAGAAGCGTAGCGAGAGCTTATTGTCTTGCAGACTAAATTATGCCCACACGTGAGACGGAGAGACAGATGGTGGTCTGAATTCAGCATCTGGGGAGCGGGAGGGCGATTTTTGGAGGCAACACAGGAAACAAGAGTGAGGGGGAGGCACTGAGAGAGATGACCCTGTAGCCGTGCGGTGCACCCTCCTGACCCTTCGAAAGACACTCCCCTCTGTTTTCTTCCTGCTGTCGCAGCTGCGTTACGATGCAGCCACCGCAAAAGCCAGGTAACAGCTGGCAGAGTCTCAGTTTTAACTCTTTGTAGAGCCATATGTGTGAATTCAAGTGATGTCGCATGGACAAAATTGTGGGTGTCGTTTACAGCTTCGCAGTCCAAGCACCTTCGGAGGGTGCATTGTAGACAATTTTTTCTATATGTGAATCCTTTCAATCACTTGGCTGCACTTCAACATAGTTATTAGGCTAGTGAATCGATAGGCTGCTTGCAATCGTGATTCTTCCAGTTGGCCACATTACGCAGTGTCAGTAAAGAGCAGTTAGACGGGAGGAAATGGGGCGCAGCCAACTGCGTGATGGTGTCCGGGGCTGCTGAGTTCTTGCAGGTGGCTGACTGAGAGTAAAACCTCTGCTGCACTGGCAGCTGTATGCCAGTATGCTGATTTCTTAAGTCACTCAATTGCAGGAGACGCAATCTTAAAATGAAGGCTATGATTGCCCTGTCTTCTCATTTCTCTCATTCATTAGAAGCGGGACCTTCTGCTGCCGAGCTGCTGGAGAGTGTCTACCGGGAGCATGCGGTGTCACCGTCTACTGTTACGCGTGATGCTTAACCGGGACAAGTGAACAGCCACCAGCAGGAGCACCGTGCCTCACCAGAGCTACCGCAGCAGCAGCAGCCTTCCCCGGCTGGCCAAGAGCGCCACCAGCCTCCTGGTACACAGCCCGTACTTCCCGCCACCAGTAGAGGTAAGCCTGAAGAAATATTTATACACTACTACACAACAGGGTGATTTGCCGGAGAGCACCACAGACCCACGGGGGAAAAAAGGCATTTTCGAAAGCATGACCAGTGCGTGTAGATGAGGACAATCAAGAAAGAAAAGATGGCACAAAGCACTGAACAGCAACTGATCTTTCATTCAGATAGGAATGACACACAAACTGACATATCCATTAGGAGGGCCAACAAAACCTTCCCGTGTATGCTTGTCCTTTGCTGCGGGAATTACTGCGCACTGTGTGCACAATGCAGCACAAGCACACGTTTAACAGTGCAAGGCTAAGGGGCCCCAAACGAGTCTCATAACGACGTTCTTACGTTACCGTAGCCTATCCTTGATGTGTCAACCTAGCTGGCCAATTTTTATAGCTCTCGCCGCAATCCAAGGGGAGAGAGTAAATGAAACCTTTCTTACGTGCAACGTATTGCTCCCTGTGCGTCTTCAAGCAGCACGGTATTTTTTTCTGACCCTGCCATTTATCATAGGACAATGCTTAGAAAGTTTCCCAGGGGCAGCTAAAATGACGACAGCACCTGCGCTCATTGGCCAGACAGGTAGACCTGTCAACGACAGGCTAAGTGAGAATAACAACCGTGTTGAAAAGCTGTTTGGGGTCCCTTAGCTTCACTGTGTAAAAAATGTGCGTTTGTTCCACTGTTTGGAGAACGCATGGTAACTTCTTGGTGAAAGTATTGCACATTCATGGGACATAAATAAGGCGTCCAAAATTGATCGTCCTAATGACCGCTGCATCAGCACGAGCAGCTCACATTCGGCTGCTTCGTTCACGAAAAAAAAAGAATATCTGAAGCAATGAGGGTGGCAACCAGAGAGCGAAATGATAAGTGTTTACATTACGGTTTGTTGGCCTTCCCCATTGGATGTGTCAGGGCTTTTGTCGTTTCTGTCTAAATATAACAGTGAGCTGTAGTTCAGTACCTTGTTCTGTCTTTTCATTCTTGAGTGTCCTTGTCTGCCTGTGCGGATAACTCTTTCATGGTGCTTTATCGACTAGCCTACCAAACCGTCCTTGTAATAGTAAATGCAGTCATCAATAAGAACTCACGCACTTCTGTCCAGTAGTGGAGACAAGTAGGGCTTGAGCGCTCGCTGTTGTTAACACTTTCGCGGTGTTTTGATGCACATTCTGTATTTTTCTGAAGCACATGCTTGCAGCTCAATTTTCCACAGCGAGAAGGGCAATGTGTAATGCAAATATTTAGCAGTAACACATTTCGCCAAACCACACCAGCTCGCAAATGTACCTTTCAAATGTGAACCATCACCAGAATTCACACAAGGTTTTTGAATAAATTTAGGAAATGTTATGCAACTGCACAGGAATAATATTCGTTCATCAGGGCGTGTAGGCCATGAAAACAGTACACGTAAAATCTATGTGCCGCTGAAATGCTTTCTTGCAAATTACATCAAACAGTAAATTATGCACTTAACTGCATTTAAAGTTTTACAGCGCCTATGTGGTACCGCTGAGTTTGAAGATCGGCATCTTCGCTTGCTATACTACAGTTATACAGCCAAGCTACAGTGCATGACCTCACATTAACTGATGGCCAAAATTTTCTTGCCTCTTATGCAGGAATAAGAGGATTGCAAGGACTGGGATTGCAGCTGCTCGCCATGCGGGAGAAGAATGAATTTGCGTTGCGCACCAAAGAGCTGGAGATTGAGCAGCGGAAAGTGCGGAACGAGGAGCGACGTTTGGATTTGGAGGAGCGAAGTTTGGCGCTTGAAGAGGAGAAGCATCGATTTGAAGTGTCCCGCTGGGAGCAAGACCGGCAGAAGCTGCTTGAGCACATAGAAAAAATGTTCGACGAACAAAATAAGAAGTTGTCACAGCACCACAGTTCATAACAGTTTTAACTAGATTTTTTAAAACTAGAGTTTAACTAACAGTTTTACCTGAACAATTTTGACTGAATAACAGGTTTAACTAGGTCGTATTTTTGGGGAAATGCCTGTTTTGTTCCTTGCGCTCCTATTGCCCCACTTCAATTGGTAAGAATGAATAAGAAGGGTGTTTATTGTCTTTATAGGGCCTATGAATGCCTATTTTCAGAATGGGTGCCTATATGAACGCTAATTAGCCCTAAAGTTTCGCTTTCAACTAAAGTTTTATGTTACCGGGAGGCTTTGTCAGCTTGAAACTGTATTCGGTTCAACCTAGTGGGCTAGTTTAATGAACCCCAGAACAGCAACCACTACCAGCACGTTGAATTGGACAGTCACACTCAGTTAAAAGTGGCATAACTTTGAATCCTGAAATTCTGGGAATGGTGGCCGTTTTTGATTTCTTCCACAGTTTTTGCAGTCTTTTTGAAACTACATTCGGCGTGCTCTCCAAACAGATTTCTTCAAATGTGCAGACGCATCATCTTTTTGTAGAAGTAACTCAAATCTGACTATTTTCGACGTAAAACTTCAGGCTCGAAGGCGCCTTTGTTAGCAGACCGTTCCTTTATAGAGGAGCCGACAGCGAAACACAACTGCACACCTGCATTTGCTTATGCTTTAAGGTACACATTTCCGACGATGTGGAAAACACACACTTCAATAAAGAGGTGTTCGGCTGCTAAACAGCTCTGGAAAGTGGTCTTTAAATGTATGGAATTGTATTTGGCAGTGTTGAGATGTGTTGCCTGAAGAATCCTTATATCTATAAATATTAGAAAATTGCTAGAGTTATACATAGCAGTCGTATAGCAGTCGTCATGTAGGAAAATGTTAATTTTTCTGATAAACTGTGGTCTCTCTTGCCTTCGTTACTTGTTTTTTTTTGTGTTGTGATGCCTAAGAATCCCACCTTCAGTGGTAACCTGACAACACCGTCCTCTCATACGCTATGCAATTCTTGAATAAAGGCTTTGTTTTGAAAGATATGCGTCATGGACCACTGCCATGGGGGAAACGTAAATTTTGAGAGCTGGTGGCTCAAGGACCGAGCATATGATTACCTAGGCGCTGGACAAACATTTTGTACTGCACAGAGAAACCTTATATTACAAGCTGGGTAATTAGATACTGCCAGTAATGTTCTGGCAACTAGCACAGTATAGCAGAAGCGCTACTAACACTGAACAAAGTCAGAATGCCTTGCAAGCGAAACAGTATTTTATTTGAGTACCCGAGAGGCATTACATGGGGGATACCTTTATACAAGGTATGCGTCGATTCGCGTAAAAAGGACTGCACACCACAGTCGGGCACATGTGAGTAAAAGATACATTTCGATAAATAAAGTCGGGGAGATAATACACGGTGCACTTAACATTAGCAGTACATAGCTCAATTCAAAGAAACACATGGCACATAGCAGTTGGGTGGAAAGATTACACTAATAGTGAGAAAAAACACTGCGCACAAGTATTATCAGTTGAAATTTTATACATAAAGAAATGTGCGAAGGGCAGACTGGAATGCATACGGGTTATTTATCGTCACAATCACTCGGGTAGATCGTTCCCCTCCTTTATTGATAACACAAAAGAAAAATTATGATACTTTTTGGTTTAGTATTTGTCACAGCTTCAGAATTTCTCACTCTGCACATTTTATTTACAGTGTGATGAACCAGTAGCGTGAATTGAGTACGATACCTGCCACGGTTACTCAGAAGCGAAGGCGTTCTACAGCTGAGCCCAAGGATGTGGGTTCGATTCCTGACTGCGGCAGTCGCTTTTCTGATGGAGGCGAAAACGGCCGTGTGTTCTGAGATTTCGGCGCACGTCAACAATCCCCAGGGGGTCAAAACTAACCCGGAACCTTCCAATATGGCGCGCCGCATGGGCTGGGTAGCGTTGGTGCGTTAAACCTCATATTAATATTAATAAAAAAGAGTTCGACAAATGACATCTACAATGTGAATTTAAAACATGGCTCGTGAGCAAACTTCATTTTCATAGCTGTTTGTGGTGAGATAGCACTATTTACGGGAAAGGTAAACTTCAAGCTGGGGCAGTTCAATGCCGAAGTACTGCGATATCAACCATACACCATACAAGCAAGTGTGACAGTTTGCGAGGAGTGCGCTCGCTTTGTATATACATGGAAGGTTCTGCCGGTAGAGTTTCTGTTTTTGTTTTAAGTCTACGAAGGCAAAGAGTCCCACAATTTTCCCAAAACCCCACTCCACAGCCTGCCTCACACTGCTCATAGCTTTGTTAAAAGTACACTGTTGGGGATTCAGGAGAGCTCCGCCATACGGCTTCAGCAGGAGGGGCCGCAACGGGTAGGCAGGGTCCCCGCAGATGCAGTAGTGATGCCCTTGCACAAGTTGCTCCAGCTTCGCGTACGCCTCGCTGTTTCCGAAGTTACCTGAAATAATATTTACGACCCGATTGAAAAAAAAGCCTGTTTCCAGCAGGGAAGGAGGAGGCAGAGGTTTGTTTCGCTACCTGTGATTGTTGACTTTTGCTAGCATCGGTCATTTACTCATCGGAATCGTGTTTGCTGCCGGGATATGACCCGTCCAACTGGCAGATTATGCCGTTTGGGCACACTGTAGCTTGATACTTCAGGGCGTGAACTCTCTTGTGGCCGCTATAGTGCAACTTCTGATTCCTTGTTGGTCGACATACCGGTCGCGCTGTGCCATCAATGAAGGCCCAGCAATTCTTCAGCGGCGCACCTTTCAGATGAATGGCCTAAAAAATAAAAGAATATTTAAGAAAGTTAAACTTGCAAACGTACAATTCTAACTATTATCGCTTACGTGCGAGAACTCCTCCAGGTTGTCCAGGTTCAGGCACGTGTGGTTGTTAACGTCATCCAACAGGTGGAAAAAGTTTTCCTCGATGTGCTTGATGCACCTCGTTCGTCAACGACGATATGGTGGAGCTGTGTCGGGCGAACAGGTGCTCGAGATCGCGCAGCCGGTTAAGGTACGCTAACCTTCTAAGCGTGATGCAAAGGGCCTCGTCGCCGGGAACTGACACTCGCTGATGAGTTGTTAGCACTTTAGGTATGCACAATGCTCTCTGCAGCCTCGGCATGTCGTCTTTTTCGAAACGAAAGTACGTCCGAAAGACGCCACTGTCGAACGTGTCAATGTTCAAAAGACCGCGCATGGACAGTGGGTCACGCCGTGTCTCGCCCGGTACTTCTAAACACACGGCGTCGACTATGTCCGACCATTTCAGCCGAGTCATGAGCACGGGGTCCTGAAGAATGCTTTTGGGCATCGTGGAAAGCGGTTGTCTGCAGCAAATTGCAGCGGCAAGCCCAAAACTGTGTGTTAAAATTCGCGGCAACAAACAGCTGGCTTGGAGCTTCGGCTTCAGCTGGCGTTGGTGGAGCACGTTTTCTTACTTTAACCACTTCGCTAAAATATCCAAATCACAGATAAAGTAAAATAATATGTACGGAAACATAAAATTCGTGTTTGTATTGTGGTTTTAGCATCTAAAAATAAGCCTTTGTTTTTATTCGTATCAGGGTAGTTCAGTTTTGAACGGACAGATGGCGCAGTACAACGCTTCGCTAGAGAAGGCAGCCAATCGCTCAGCTAAAACTCTTTTTTTTTCGTGCGTCGTTCCGCTCGACCGCTCCGGTCCGCTGGCCGCTGGCCCGCTCTGCTAAAACTCTCTGTTAAGTGCTGCAGCGCTTTTTCTGTTTTGTCCTCGGGATTGTTCGTGGTTATGTTTCAATGAGAGGTTTCATTGTTTTTCCCTAAAACTAACTATAAATTAATTTATCCTCCATGGATTTTTAACTGAACACGCAAGGCTGCTCTCCTTTTTTTTATGGGAGTATAACAGCTCTTTGCGCAATCTTTGTATGAAAAAAATTGATAGAACTTCCCTCTGCTGCGGCGTAAATGTCAGTGCAAGAGACCCAAAAAGACCGCATATATTTCGTGGCGTTTTCTATAGCAAACAACAAGGCATATATGAGCCAATATCCACCGATATACATGCTAAAATAAACCCACATGTTGCTTGGAAAGTGTTTGTGCTAATAATAAGTTGTTCATTGCTTGTTTAAAAATTCTTGCTTTCTACTTGCAGGCATATATTCACCAACGCCTGGCTTTTTTTTAGGCGAGAGCATAAAGTCGTCCATTAAGAGAAAAAATGCGTTGAGGAGCAGTAAAAGCAGACCACCACCATTGGCGTGACAGATTGCATGATGGTCACTTTGGTGGCCGCGTGTGTGGATTACCTAAAGAGCGGAAGCTCGTCAACGTATTTCTGCTTTTATCTTAAGCCTCTCCAAGAAAGCTGAGAGCAATCGGTTAGACAGTGGTGTGATGATTTGCAAGCTCATATATCATGGCTGATTTTCAGTGCTAGCTTCCACCGAAAATCCGGAGATCGGAACCGCCCCCTAACAGAAATTTTGGGAGCCCATCACCTCACTTCGTTGCAAATGTCTTATACAGACGATAGTCCCAATGGCCGCCGCTGCCACATAAGTTTATCTCCACGCCAAGGCCCTTCTCACGCGCGTTCTACACGCCCTTAGCGGGAAATATATGCCGTAATGCACGACTGAATGCGATTTGAGTACAGTAACTTCCCCCACGCGCACCCGCGAAGACTCGCCACTGTCTCGTTACGCTACCTAGCGCTTGCCGTTGGAAAAACACCATTTTGTGTACACTGGGACACCGCCAGGTGGCCTTAGCGGTACTGCAGCGGTGCGGTCGGTAGTGAAATAGTGGGGTGTACCTAGAATATGGGGAGCGCCCCGATAAGTGGCGCCGAGCCACACCAATTGGCTTCGACACCGCCAGGTGGCGCTACCGCGCAGTTGAACAGCACGTTTTGGCAAGATGAGACGTCATCACCCGGCTACAAAGGTGATAACAATAGCAATCGTCATCATCACGGCTGCCCTGGCGCAGCGATACTACGCGCCTGGCCAAGGAATGAGATCTCGCGTTCTCTTTCTGTTTTCAAAAGCATTCACAATTCAAACAACATTGAAAACGGCGAAATGCGACTTGTGCCTTACTGCTGCTCTAGGTAGAGCGCGATAACTGCGGGTCTCGATGTAATGAGCCGTGGTAGTCGCAGCAACGTACCTGATTTATGCTTTCCGTGATGTTGAATCATCTCATGGATTATGCCGCGCGCAAACCATTCTGAATGTCATTTGAGTGTGACCTGTGTTCTCAGTTCACCCCATAGCGCCTGACGAACGAGTATTACGACGTTTTCATGAACTGGCAAGTGTTGATGAACTGTGAGTATCCGCCAAGGCCAGATGATTGCGGTTCAAATAAAAACAGATTATTCCTCGCATTTAAACGATACAAAATTAAGAATGTTGAACAATGGGCGATTGTTCGGCTCATCTCCACACCGGCGCCACAACTCACAATAATCATGGCCGAAGCCGCCAGGAGAATCCGAAGAATTTTGGCGGTCGGCGGAAGTAGGAAGACCGTTCAAGTCGTCTACACTTCAGAAACCATCTCAGGCATCTAATAAAGTCACCTCTCTCTCTTCTCGTATTAGAGCATGATAGCATAAGGCTATCATGATGCATAGTTCTGATGCATAGTTTTCTGATGCATAGTTTTTAGCGCATACACGTATTTTTAATGCGCACATCAGCTGCTACTTGTTAGTTGATAATTGTTGGTAGTAATGTTAACTCTTACGTGCCATTCTATATGTCAAGCACAGGTGGCATAGCGAATGATTGACTATAAGTTCTATAGCGCCGACGCTACACAGGCGATGAGGCACTCCGTAGTAGAGAGATCCGGTTATTTCTGACCGCCTGGAATCTTTAACGTGTGCAAAACGCTCGAACATGCCGGCCTCTACGCTTTTCGCCTCCATCTGAAAAGCAGCCGCCGTGGTTTCGAATCGAACCCGCGCCTTTCGGCTCAGTAGTAAGCATAGCTAATGACACATATTCGCCTTTGCCAAACTTGATTGAAAAATAAATCGTGAGGGATACAGATGGAACACATTACATTCCAGTGTGGTGGCGAAGTTTATTTTGCAGGATTTACATGGTTTTGTCAAGTTCCATCATCTTGCAGCTGCGTGCAGCGCCAACGGCGCACGCAAACATGGATAGCCTTTGTGGCAGCCTGGGGCCAAGTATAGGGCGCAAGTCTTTCTTGCAGCCATCTTTCCCACATGCCTACCTTTGAAGAAACAGACGCCCTCAATGCTTTAAAAGACCCTTAAGAAATATAAGAAATACGTTTGTTCGTAGAGATGACACGGAACTCACATGCGCGCATCGCCATCCACGCTTCCTTCGGTTGGCGGCGTCGGCTGGTCGGCTGCTGGTTTTGCTGCTCATGAAAATGATTAGTCGAAACGTCGGTTGTCAGCAATCGACTTGCCTGTTTTATTCCTGGGGTTGCTATTGGTATTCACTTTGTAACAAGGTAATGACGTGTCATCTTCCCGAAGAAAGTAATACATCTATTTTTTTTACTCATCGTTTAATTCTAGCACTGCTCTTAGAGCAGGCCCAAAATACGCTTTTGTGTTAGATGTGGTAGCTGTCCTAGGCCATATTCTCGTCTGCTTTTGGTACACCACCATTTTAATCTTTTTTGAGTCGTCTCAACAGTCTTGAAGATAAATCCTCCTGTCATAATCATCAGCAGCACATCTACGTCCACTGCAGGGCAAGGGCCTCTCCCATGGATCTCCAATTATCCCGGTCCTGTGCTAACTGCGACCAATTTATTCCTGAAAACTTGTTGATCTCATTCTGCCCATCTAACCCTCTGTCACCCCATGCCACGCTTGGCTTCTCTAGGAATCCTGTCTGTTACGCTTATTGACCAGCGGTTATCCTGCTTTCATGTTACATGCCCTGCCCATGCCCATCTCTTCCTGATTTCGACTAATACGTCCTTAACACGCGTTTGTTCCCTGAATAACTTCGCTTTCTTCTCGTCCCTTAATGTTAAACCTATCATCTTTCGTGCCATTTCTCGATGGGTCGTCCTCAATTTAAGTGGTTTCCAGCCCCTTAAACTACTTAAATTCCAGCCCCAGAAACCACTGGAAACACACCCCCAGTGGTTTTCAGTGCCGTGCTGCAACACCTACCACGACCAGACTGGAAACTTTAGCAAACGAAATTTAAGGCAGATAGTCCCAAGAGCCTGAAAGATACCGGCTATGTTCTGTAACGAGACATGCATCCCTAATCTATATCATTTGATATGCTACTGGGCACATGTAACGCCTGTTCGCGAGCAACTATTGGACCTGGGTTCCCCACCCGCAGATGAAGACGCGCATTCGCAACGCGTTCCAGCAGCGCTGGAGAAAGTAGCGCTGGAGAAAATATTTGAATACTCACTAACCAGTGGCCTCTACAAGTTGGTGTGATAACCTGGACCGACTAATGTACTAACCGTAACACCTATCTTTTGACGAAATCTGCGAACGATATCTTCACGGAACCACAGACTTTAGAAAGCTATCCACCAATTCAAGTCATTGAAAGTTGAGCAGTGATAACTCGTCGATTATTTATTACCTCGCTCCGTGTTCCTTTTCGTCCACACCAGGGCATTCATGTCCCATCCGACAATAAAGCTATTCCTGCTCCTCCTCTCTTAATCCATAGAGTTTACGATGGGTAGATCTTTCGAGCTTAGTAAGATTGCATGGTTCTAAAACTTCTTGGGTGGGCTTTTGTCGGTCTTCCGTATTCTTGCCACCCATTGTTCGCTTTTTTGGTTTATCTTTGCTTGCACCAATTTGTGTGTTTCTAGTTTTTTTCTCCCGGAAGCTATTCCATTTTTCCTTGACTAGCTCCGCTTCCATACGTTCTTTTTTGCCTCTCTTTATTCTCTCTAAGCCTTGTTAAGTGCAGAGCACTTTATGCGCTCGCCTTGTCGTCGTAGCTCGCTAACGGTCGATGCTACTGCCGAAATCAGGCGGCACAGCGAGATTAAGAACCCAAGTAGAGCCGTGTGTACTGTCATCAGGGAGTCACGCTGAGGCTTCGAAAATAACGCGGTTCAAATAATCATAACCGTTTGAACCTCGTAAACCGCTGGCGCTTGTCATATATCTCCTCGTTGTTTAGCGCAGAGAAAACTGCAGGTACATTTCAGGTAAAATATGTGTATATAACCGGAACCCCCGCATCCATTTAGTTAGGAATGCTCGTTGGGTTGGTTTTTACGATAGCAAGCGAAAAAAGCGGCCACGAAAGAAAAAAATGGCGCCTTCGAAACAACGCAGAAAGGCTCTCGCCGCGCAAGAAAAAAATTGGTGCGTTCGAAATGCCGCAAAAAGGCTCCAGCCGCGCATGAAAAAATGGCCCGTTCTAAATGCCTCAGAAAGGTTCCAGCCGCGAATGAAAAAAATGGTGAGTTCGAAATGACGCAGAAAGGCTCGATGAGCTTAGGAAAAAAATTTCGCGTGCGAAATGATGAAATACAGTTCGAACATACGAAATTAAAACAAGCACAATAAGAACAGAGCTCCCGCTCGCGCAGTTTCAGGCGGGGGGCTTGCTAGCACTGCGAAGACGGGAAATTTGAATTGCATTGTGTAGTGAGCGAAAAACGGTGCTGCAGCCCATTATTGCGAATCACTCGTCTGCACTTCCGACAGCTTTCACGTAGAGTGAAACGGCTTCAATTTTCCGCTGGTCAATAGGCTTTTCGTGTTTTCTGATTCCCCCAGCATCTTGGCTTTCTCTTCCGTTTCCACCGATATTGTTGCTTAACATCTTCCATCTTATTTCTTTATGATCCCGGTCATTCCGTCTTAATCCAAAATTTGCATGGATACTTACTGATTTTGTGTTCCATCATATCAGCGATGACCTTTACTGTTCATTGTCCAAATTGGGTACTCCGGCTGTACCGGTGTCCAAATTGGTCTGGGTTGCGAATACATAGTTTATTAGGATCGCTTCCTAAGCTGTGTGTTCCGTTTTCATCTATTCTCATTTCCCGCAACCTTTTGTAAGCTATACGGGACACTAGACTACAGTCGCTGCTGGACGGTTTGTAGCAGCTTTCCGACGTTATTTGTCCATCACACTTGCGTTTGTGTTAACTATTACTAGCCGGTTTCCATGACATAGATCTATCAGCACAGAACCATTGTTATCTGCGTATGCATCCAAATCTACGCTGTAGGCATTCATATGTCCAACTAAGATTATTTCACCCGAATATTCGAACACGTTTCATCTCTTTTCATAGAGTTTACGAATTCCTCATTTTCCTCTTCAGTTCCTCTCCCGGTCCACAGGTTCACAACTGCGGATTATGTATTTTCCCCGCTATCGAGGCTTTAATGCATAGGTCTTCTTTACAGGTTTCGGCACTCTCCGCCAGTCGGTTACTTCTTTAATTAGCATGCCAACACCACCCACTTTCTTCATTCCTGTTGCTCCTGTTGCATCCTCCCCAGACATAATTGTATATGACAGAAGGGTCTTCTAGGTCTCGGAGGTCAGTCTCGGCTACTTCATACACGTTTCATTCTTCCCGTTCAAGTTGGTTTTCAATTTCCCTCCACTTATCCGGCTTACTTCCGCCCTGCATATTTACATACCTGAATAAATATTTATTGCATTTGTGGAGTAACACTGCAAATATCACTTATGTATTGATGTTTTGCCTCACATAAGCGTAATGTTTGTTTTAGCACAACAGTGTTGACAAGTATGAACAATGCCACTGGACCTAAACGTTTAAAATTGGCTGTGGCTAGTCCACCGCCACATTAACGTAATCAGGGCGGCTGAATCAAGAGACCGAGATACATACAGACAGATTCATACTTACACGTCAAAGTAGCCCAAGAAAGGCTCGCAGCTTTTAACAAACGGCACCTGCACATCACCTTCCATCTCCGGCCGTTTACCTCGTTAGTAGTGAAAGTGGTATACAGTATAACCCAGATGGAGGCAGGAAAAAAATAAGCAGCGATTTTATCTGTCATAGTTAGCTGTCTGGTATAAACAAGCAGCGGCGCAACGCGTAGGAGACAGACCAAGGACATTCAGAAGAGTTAGGGCAGATCACAAAGAAAGCAACCCACAGCGGCAAGATTGCGAAACCCTTCGACAAGGCGACACGGAACAAGGTGTCTCAGGCCTTCAGCTGGATACTCACGCTTTGGCAATCACAACGACTAAAAACTCCTTAGGCCTCCTTAATTTTTGAATCTGTGGCTTCCTAACGCCACACGTAATCCCGACAAATGTAGCTGCAGAATAACAGACCAATTGATTGTTAGTGCGAAAAAAATCTCAGGTATCACCATGGGCGCCGGCAGGAATTCGTCGTGAGGGTGCAAACGCGTTGCACTCTGGCAGGAGGCTGGGTCTTGGCGCTGAAAAAATATAGGCGAAATTCCACAGCATCGAAGCGATATCAGGTAGAAAAATGACGCAGGATGTCGTCTGCTGTTAAGAGTATAAGTTTGAAAATGTTTAGTAACCCTGGTATGTCTCAATACTAAACGTCTTGTTTACATCACGGTAACATTCAATTAAACAGAACAATTGAACGAACGGACTTTTGAAATCAATCGTGAGGCAGGATTACACGAATTCGCATTTGGTTTTGGCGAACCCATTCTTGGAGTAACTACTCCGTACGTGCGCCATGCCTCTACAGTCACACGCTTCGCGAAGTGGTTATCTGTGTTATCGTTCTTTTGTTCTCTTTAGTTTTAGAATTCACCGAAAGCATACCGAATCCCGCTTGCGGTTGTCAGACATCGTCGAGCGACGCGCCGAATCGCGCTCAATCGTGATAGGTCGTCGCGGGTAATGTGATAGCGGTTTGCATAATGAGGCTGATAGGGATATTAATCCCCTCAGTCTATGCCAGAAGATTTATCGCGTAATCACTCAAACCCGTCTACATCCACTCTTCACCCCAAAGTGCAGATGCGGCTCCTGAACGCACGCGCCGACTAAATAATTCTATGAAACAGCTTCACTGTTTTATCCATTCAGCTTATCGCATGTCTGATGTTACATACGTTTCATTTTCCCCGCCATCCATTACCAGAAGCAATCACCATCTTGACATCAAACCTTACCACTGTAAAACTAACACATTCAAATTCAGTTTTTTTCCTTTAACTGCCTAACATTAGAACGGATCGTCTGGTGACACCCGTTCCCTTCCGCTTGAAAAATTTATACTTGAAAAATTTATACTGATTCGTCGTGATTGTGCTTTTTTTATATGGTTCCGGCGCTCTGTTTAATTGCTGCTCGAACTTTTTCGGTTGTATGCTCACTCCTGCCGTAGCCCCAAGTGGGGGCTGCAGTATGTAAAAATAAATACGATAAGATAAGATAACAAGATAAGAAGTTTGTTTGTCCAAATAAAAACATACATGTGCATATCCAGCCAGCATAAGCCCTGAGGCTTGTGCGCTAGGCTGGGCAGTCTCGGTCGAAAGCAGTTAAGCCAAAAGCCAGATAATCTACTGACAAGGAATACAGCCTACAACATAGGCATACAAGTACAAAAACCGTAGAACCAGAAGACAAAAACACAACCTAGAATATACGCATGCAAATACAGCATAGAAAGGGAAGTGTTTTTTAATTCAGAGAACACACAGTCAATAGTAAACTACAATCTGATCTTATACAGGAGATAACAAATTACTGATAAATATGACACTATATGTAAACTGGATTTCAGAGCTCCGTCTTCAAACCTCGCTCGGTCGTTCAATGTCGTCGGGTGATGCAATAACAGTAAACAAACGCGGGAGTGTCTGAAACATCTTGTTTACTTTAAGTGCGTATAGCGGAAAACCCAACTAAAAGAGGAAGATACTACGAGTATCCTTCCAAGGTGTTCCGGGGTGTTCGACATTTGCACTTGGCATGCATGATTGTCATGCTGTCTCCTCCCTCTCTGAATTTAGTAGCGTAAAGACCACCGTTCTTATCGTGTGCTTGCGAATTCACGTTTCCCAGTAGCGGTCCTCCTACCCGCCCTTAAGGTGAACTAAAATATTGCAGTCAGGCACGTCGCTTGATAGCCCGGCTGTCGGAAAACTTGTGGACAAAATATTTTCGTCGTTCAGTCCCTCCCGCAACCACCTTTAACATACGTTTTGCGGAAGCAGTTGAATATATTCTTGAGACTAATGGAAAGTGGCCGAAGCACACTATTTGTTGCTTTTGTTTATTTGAGACTCACTCACTGGTAGCCATGCGCTGAAACCATGGTCAGCCTCAAACGTGTTTGCCCCTTTCCTTTGTAAGCTTTGTTTGTCTGCACGGAGAACTCGCCAGGAGCTGCCTAAAAAGAGGAAAGAAAAACCTGCAGCGCTAAAAAGCACAGCAGCGCCCCTTTATACAAGCTGCCGGTGCAGTCGTTTAATTATATTGGCCGAGGAGACTGTCGGGAATGGTGGACCGGCAGTTCGCGCATGCGGCGATCGCTACTTAAAAGGTGTCCATACTTTTCATTGGGAGACGCACGAGAGGTAGCCCCCTAATACTGACCATCTGTCCTTTAAAATGTCTATTCTTTAACCTAGTGTGCAGAACAGAATAACGTTATATGGTGCATGATCCATTTTTCTGCTCGTGCATTCTTCAAGTGTATAGCTTCCTGGTGTGAACACAAATGTCCCATTCATTGAGCAAAATTAGAAGTAACAAGACATGTTTGATGATTCTTTACTGAGTGAAGGGTGAGAACACGCGCACAAAATCATTTTTCACGAACATGCCATGAACAGTACAGTATACCATGTCAACTGGGCGTGCTAAAGTCGGGGCCACGATGAACAAGGGCTCTTCTCCTCAAATGATCACAGAAAAAATTAGTGCTCTTGCACTCTTTGAAGAAGGATGACTTGCAAAGCTGGACGCAGTCCACGGAGTGCACTAAACAAAACTCGTTTGTTTTAATTTGCGATGGAACATACTTCCTAACCAATTAGCTGAATGAACTCTGAAGGAACTAAGCTTTGTTCTTGCAGACAAACATGGAGCTGCTGTGTCCCTCTCGCGTCGTAAGCATCTTACGGTTTTTATACCACAAACCCAATCCGCTCTGCCAGTGAGGACTCCGGACGGGTCCCATTGGGCCGTTTAATGTCCGCGTTTAAACCTCCCACCAGCAGAACGGACGTGCCATCCATCATTACGGCATGAAGCCTATAGCTTCTCGCGCACGCCCCGCCTCCTCCATCCGACTATTCTCCACTGCAAAAGCTACGCACGCATAAACCAGTAACCGGTCATGTGCACGTGCTTAGAAGTGAAGTATCCCCTAAAAGCCCTCTGAAGTGAAATTGGCTCACGCCAGCGTTCCAAGCTTAGAAGTTGCTGTTCATCAGGGAGGGATGCGCCGCTACTCGACGAGCTGAACTTGAGGCGGTAATGGCAACGCCATCAGCTTTCCGTTATTTTTGCGCCCGTTCGCGCTTGTGTTCGGGCCAACGCTTAAATTCTTGCTCTTCTTCCTCCGAATGAACGTCATGCATCCGTTCCATAACGATTAAAAACCTGAAGCCCTCGAGCTCTTTTTTCGCGTACAAATGTGTGGGGCTACTTTCCCTTATCCCTCGTAGGCGTGTTACTGTCTGTGTAAGATGTCTGTGTAATCCAGCAACCACACCCTAACCACTCGATTAAGCAGGACAGCTGACTAAGCACATTGAGCCATGTAATTTCGACATTTAAATCTCCCACGCGCACAACCGGCATTTTATTGGTAGCGGCATGACGCCTACCTGTGCGTGCACGCCCCCTTTTCTATACGCAAACCGTGCGCGCAAAACGGGTTACCGTTGATGGCGCATACTTGGGCGTTAAAAACGCCGGCAAAAATATAGCTGGGAGGGCCTTACAAGCTGAAATAGAAATATGGGCTCACGCCATAATTCCAACTGGGCAAGATTTTCTTCAGCCGCGAGGGATTCGTAGCTACTTGGCGAAGTAGAATTTCAGCGCAAACGGCGTCAGCGGGTTTCGGCCGTTTTAGGGGGCAGCATGGTAGCCGTTACCTGGCTTCCTTGGAGCGGCGTCTGTTTGTAACCGCGTAACTAGGTGAGCGAACACATCAGCGACGATATAAAGAAAACGGAGAGGAGCGTCTAGCGAAGGGTGAGGCACGTGCCGCTACGGTGTCATCTCTCTCACTGCCTTTCCCACACATGTGTCTCATGCGTCGCCATCAAGGAGCGCCCTCCCCTTGACACTGACCCCAAACGCTGTTCCATTCTCCGCTAATCGAAACAGCGTGATATTTGCGCAGGAGGTGCAAACACGATTTGCAACAACGTGCTCGCTGCTACCTTGTGCGGGGTTTGTCCGAACCCGCTGACATTTGCATGGGAGGTGCAAACACGATTTACAACATGCTGGAAGTCAGCGGCGGCGCTCTGCGAGGTAGCAGCAGAGTTGCCCACGCCACCCGGCGTTCGCTGATAAAGCGAACACTTCCTGAGACGCAGCAGAAAGGCGCCGTGACCGAGAAGACTGCAGCTCGCGCTGCGCACAAATGTGGTATTAGGGAGTATACTAATCGCCAGGGCATTTTTTCACGCCCATCCGTGCACAAGTTTATTTTTAGCAATCATCTGATAACCGCACTGCCGCCGTTAGCGGCCGACTGCGCAAATTCTCAAAGGGGCATCGGTGGAGGCTAGGGGAAAATAGTTGTGAAAGCGGTGTCAGCGGTGACGAGGAGGAGCCCCGGAATGGCGCCGAGTATATTGGTGACACCAGAATGAAAACTGGGGGGTTATACATGTACTGCTTTGCAGTAATAACGGAAGCTGCCTTGTTACTCACAAATGCGAGCCTGAGCCAGTGACTCAATCTCAACCATGTTGATTCTTCTAGCTGTAGAGAGCGCTAAGAATTTGCTGCGTTTGTACAACCTTGGGCATTCCGGTAACAGCTGATTGTATGGCGGCAACGTTCTTTCATTAGGTGTACCTCAGCTGGTACGTTAATTTATAACACCAGTTCTTGCAGCCGCACACTTGTGTGTTATAAGGTATTAACCAGTTAGCATTTGGAAGGATGTGTGAGGAGGGCTCCAGCGCCCCTTATAATTATGATGCCTCTGCACACGTGGTGGTATATGTATCTTGGTTCAAGTTTTCGCGTATCGAAACAAGCTCCAACAGGAAAGGGTGGTTCATGAATATTCAATAATTGGTATCGCCTGCTCTGGTTATAGCAGTTTTCGCGCTCTGCTGGCTACATTTGCCAGGGTACGGTTGTACTAAGGTTGTGCCCTTCGTTTACTCGCAGGAGTAGAATGTCTCAACTATTCGTTTTTTGGCTCACTTTTATGCCAAGTGCGCGTCCCTTTGGAAATGCATGGCATTACGTGAGCAGTGCAGATATATGGGTTATGCCAACTTTTAATCTCAAAAACATGATGAGGCCCAATAATTCAACAGCCGTTCCGCTAGAAACACGAATGATACCATTTATGCGGCTTAGGGCCCGTCGGCCAAAAATTTAGTATCGGTAAAAAGAATGATTTGCGCGATAAGAGAGGTACAACAGGGCAGATGTTCGTATTGGCTTAGACAGTTCTGTATTAAAAATGGGGATAAGCATTTGCGACCAATGCTGGTATACCTGGGTGTAACGTACAAATTCCCAGCGATGGGCAATGCATATGCGAAACAAACACATGGACGATGAATTCGGCTTTCAGTCGACACTCCGAGGCGTAGGTTGTCACTGACCTGGAGTTAATACTAACATTCCGTTCTGCGGTGCATCCGACGCCAGCGGTACTTGCTGTTAAAGTTCAGTAAAAGGGAAGATAGATGACGGATGATTCGTTTTACCGTTACGGCTGCCTAAACAATCAGGCTACATGTAGGCCTAACACCAGCGACTGGCTAAGACACCTCAAGCGTGAACAGCTTTTATAACTTATGATATGGGTCGCCCCTCGTTCCTAAAACGACGTTTTCGACACGACCAAGCACCCCTAAGCGGAGAGATTTCTATTCCGCGAAACTTTGAGCACGTGCTTCAGCAGCAACACTCACAAATGTTAAGTGTGACAAAAAAAAAACGGTGTGTTCCCTGGTGTGGTGGCGATTATGGATCCCGCTCGTTCGAGGGTTAAAGCAGAAAGCCATTTATTTTAGCGCTCGTTCAATGGTCACATACATTTTATTTGCCAGCCATTGCACCGACGTTGACGGAGAGCTTTCAAGGCTGCGCAGGAAAGCACGCGCTCCGGCGTAGCAGTATATTGCATCCCTTCCAAACGGCACGGTGACGAGAAAACACAGAGAGAGTTTTAAACTTGAAACGGTTATGCCATAGGCCTACGGTTCAGTAACAAAGTGCACCTCGCGATTTTGTATCACCCCCTATTATTTATAAGAATTTTGCATTTCGTCCAATACCAAGCAGCACACTCAAGACGTCAGCATACACTCTCCGCATTCTGTTTTTTGGGGGTTAGAAGAGTTCCTACCTAAAAATAGTACTCCTCATCCGAATGGGGTACCCCATAAAAAATAGTACTCGAAGATTTTGTATCTACGACAAAAAAAAATCCATACCGTATACGGTCATTGACGACTTTTCTAGGAGTAATAACGATGTTGAGTGCTTAACAATTCGTTTGGGAAAGACCACAGTCTGTGGTCTATAGTTCATCAAGTGGTGACAGGCAAAGGTTTAGCCTTTTTCTTGAACGACTCCTTCAGTTTGGTAGCAGCAAGAAGAACTCTTGTATTATTATGGGGGATATCAATATAGACATGAGTTCACCGGATAAGTGGTCTCTGGAAATAAAAAACGTACTGGCATGCCATACTTTCACAAATCTCGTAGAACTGCCGACTAGGGTATCTTCTGGTAGTGCTACCCTGCTAGATATCTGTTTTTCTAATATAAACATCGATGAGATTCAGGCTGGCGTGTTTTCCGCTGATCTTACTGATCATTTACCAGTGTTTTGCTTTGCCAACACAAAGGTTACTGCAAGCGGCAATACTTGTGACAGAAATTATCGCCGTAGAATAACTAGTTCGGGACTGCAGCAGTTTAGTGACCTTGTCAGAGTTTTCGACTGGAAGGACGCTTTCACTCAAAACGACTCCAACAAAGCTTATGGCCTATTTTTGAGGTACATACTGGCGTGCTATGACTTAGCGTGTCAACCAGTGGCACAACAAAAAAATTCCCGAAATGTGCGAAAGCCCTGGATAGATAACACACTTCTTAAAACGAATTAAAAGAAAAACTCAATGTATCACTCTTTTGTGCGAACCCCTGACCCTAACCTGCTTCTAGAAATCAAAAAATATATAAACAAACTGCAGAGCGACCTGAAAAGTGCCAAGCTCAGATACTATTAACGCCTCTTCGAGGATATATGTAACGATTCAAAAAAGATATGGGAAACAGTGAATGTGATAACAGGCCGCAAGAATAGCACGCAGTCGCATGTTGCTCGCTTCAACAGTATGCGGGCAGAATCGGCCGAAATGGCAATCGCAATGAATAAGCATTTCATCAAAGCAGGGGCTTACATTTCGGAGGTCGATGAAGATAAAAGCAGCACTATACTGGAACAGTCACAACTTCCAAACTCTATCTTTTTAAGTCCGACAAACACGAGTGAGGTGCTAACTTTTATTCTTAAACTTAAAAACAACGTCGCATCTGGCATCGATGGTATTGCTCCACTTCCTGTTATATACATCGCTTCTGAAATTAGTGAAGTTTTAGCTTTTATTATTAATTTGACATTATCTACTGGAGTTTTTCCTCAAAAATTGAAAGTAGCACGAGTTAGGCCAATTCAAAAAGGAGGTGGCGATGACCAGTTGTCCAATTACAGGCCAATCTCTGTGTTGACTGTCTGTTCAAAAATATTTGAAGATGTAATACATAATAGACTAGCAAACGTTTTCAACACACACAAGGTCATTTCACCGTATCAGTACGGCTTTCAAAAAAACAAGTCAACGCAGGAAGCTCTGCTTAATATTAAGGACAGTAGAATAGAAAATATAGAGGGAAAGAAATTTACACTCGGGTTATTCGTGGACCTACAAAAAGCATTTGAATTTGACTCTATCAATCATGAAATATTGCTAATAAAACTAAAAAAAATTCAGGAAAACGCGGAATAGCGGTTGACCTATTAAGGAGCTATTTAAGTAATAGGTAGCAATTGGTTGAATTTAACGGTATTTCATCGGAGTTATTGGCAATAGAACACGGTGTTCCGCAAGGGCCAAAGCTGGGACCGTTGTTATTCTTAATATATGTGAATGATATTCCAAACATACCTTGTACACCCCAGATATATGCAGATGACACGAACATATTTTTCTCCGGTAGCAGTATAAGAGAACTCAAGTATGAAGTAAATAGATATTTAGAGATGTTGTCAAAGTGGTTACACGAAAATAACTTACAGCTAAACGCATCAAAGACTACCTATATCATTTTTAGACCAATTAATGAGAAGATAGATCAAGGCATTCATATTGAATATCGGGGCAATATGATCAACCAAGTCAAAGAACAGAAGTTCTTAGGAGTGTGGTTTCATGAAGAATTATCTTGGCATCCTCGTATAGAACACTTAGGTAGTAAAATTTCGAAAAATATTGGCGTTCTCTACAGATTGAGAGACTTAATACCGCTTTGGTTGAAATCACAGCTTTATAACACTCTTGTCTATTCAAAGCTTTGCTACGGGATATTAGCGTGGGGAACAACAAACAAAACAAGTTACAAACGGCTGATCGTCTTACAGAAAAGAGTTCTCCGTCTATTTGCCAATTTTCACGGGCACTATGCCGACTTCAGAACTGGTCCACTATTTGTTCAGTATAGTATGCTTAAGGCTGACCAAATTTATTATATGAAGCTTTTACAAGCTATACACAAAGAAAATCTCCATGGCAAACATAACGGCAATAGTAGTATATATTCTCTTAGGTGTGCCAAAAGACAATCACAGAAACTAGGATCAAACTGCGGCAGGCAGTCTTCTCGGTTTCAACGCACCGACATACTGAACAAAGTTGGAGACCACATTGACTTCAAATGCAGTGGAAACATATTTAAAACAAAGGCGAAAGAATACCTCTTAAATCAGAATATCTGCTTCAATGACTAGAGCTGTGGATGTCGTCTCGACCTGTTTAATGCGCAGGTTTTGCAGTTGTGTTTATCTTTAAAACTCAATCATCGTTCTACTCTGATTGTCCACTTGTATTTTGTTTTACTTCACTCTTTTGTACTCTAATGTACGTTACTGTACCTCTCCCATATTGTTCTGTAATATCTTGTGCTCTACATGTTGTTTGTATTTTTGTAACTCACATTATAATTTCTAGCTGGTTGGATTCTGCCTCATCATTGTACTGTACCAAAGGGGGCTGGGGCCTCTGTCAGGCTTTGTAGCCTTTAGTCCCAGCCTGCCTCCTCGTACTTCTGAGGAAATAAAATCTTTTGTTTGTTTGTTTGTTACCTTAACCAAACCTAGGTTGTAAGCTAAGCACATGTAGGCAGTTCCTGGGGGGCAGTGTGGAAACTTGGGACGTCACTTCTAGCTGCCCCAATATCGTTGTACAAGAAGGGCTAAGGTGTCGTCGGATTTGTTTTTTGCTGTGCAGTTGAGCTATTTAACGGTCTACGTTTCTGCAAAAACCGAATACACCTTACTCTATTTAATGGGAGAGACAACCGATTTTTGTCACGTATATGTTCTGTAGATCATATGAAAGCCAGCGTTTTGCATAGCCGGGTCCACAAGCAATTTCTAATTAATTTGGCGGAAATAATTTTAATTTGGCAGCAAACTTCGTGAAATCGTTGGAGACCACATTGACGGTTCGTGGCGGTTCGTACATTGACCAGGGTGGCGGTTCGTAGTGTCGAAACTTGACACTACAATATGTGTCCCTGTCACGTGACCTGCAAACCTAGCAGCTACTATAACTGCTGAAATGTGTATTTACGTATTGAAAATCTTTTACCACAATTAGTTGTACAAGGTTAGGTGGTATACGTATTTATAAACATTATTTTGAAATGTTTAAAGACACGCCGCCCGCCGTCGCTGGGTAGCTCTCAGTGTGGCTAACTGTGCCTCCATGCCCAGTTTCAGCGGCAGCGTTCCGTAAACAGACCCGGCGAAGGAGCTTTGACGATTCTGCCTGAGTCAGGGGCGTTTGTTCTGCCAAAATATTTGATTTCAGTTTCCAAATACGCCAACGGCAGCTTTAAAAAAACGTCGCGCCCGGGGAGAACCGAACTTCCCACCTCCACAACGTGAACCAAGATTCTAGCTATCGTGTATCCCAACAGATGGTGCATTCGTGCAGAATAGACCATTGCATTAAAAAAACACATAACGGAACAGGAAGCCTGCGATTCAAACTTTTTTAGCTGGGGATAAGTTTTTAAATATCGTCTGTCATTTCGCAAAGAGACAAAAGTATGTTACCGAGCTACTCTATGTCAAGGTTGCTAGCATTAATATTGGGAGGGACACATACGGCTCTAAGATCTAAAAATTTCGATTTTGAAAGTTCTAGGGCGTTATCAGCAGAACCGTTTTTCGTCAAGATGCTTTAAGTGATGCCCTTTCATTTGATATTGAGAATATATACTCGACAAAAATCGGTTGTCTGTCCCTTTAACTCAGCCCATGTCTGTGGGTGTTGGCGTTTCCTGTCGTCGTCGTCGTTTCAGGTAGTCCCGGTACTAAAACACAGGGACACTCGTTTTGCAACGCCTCGCGCCAGAACGTCATCATCATCATCATCTCCAGCCTATCTACGCCCACTGCAGGGCAAAGGAATCTCCCATTATTCTCCAATTACCCCGGTCCTGTGCCAACTGTGACCAATTTATCCCTGCAATCTTCTTAGTATCACCGCACATCTAGCCTTCTGCCGCCCCCTGCTACGCTTGCCTTCTCTAGGGATCCACTCTGTTACCCTTAATGACCCACGGTTATCTTCCCTGCGCATTACATGCCCTGCCCACGGCCATTTCTTCTTCTTAATTTCTACGAATATGTTCTTAACACGGGTTTGTTCTTTGACCCACTCCGCTCTCTTCTTGTCCCTTAATGTTACACCTATCATTTTCCGCTCCATTGCCCTCTGAGTCGTTCGCAATTTAAGTTGAACCCTCTTAGTGAGCCTCCAATTATCTGACCCGTAGGTGAGTACCGGTAAGATGCAGCTGTCATACACTTTCTTCTTCAGGGGAAATGTTAGGCTGCTATTCATTATCTGATAATGTCTGCCGTATGCACTCCACCCCATTCTGATCCTTCTAATAATATCTGCCTCATGGTTCGAATCCGGGGTCACAACTTGGCCTAAGTAGATATATTCTTTTACCACTTCCACTACCTCGCCCTCTATCCCAAACTGCTGTGCTGTCCCGAGGTTATTGATCATTACTTTAGTTTTCTGCATATTAATTTTCAGGCCCACGGTTCTACTCTGTTTGTCTAGTGCGGGAAGCATGCTTTGCAATTCGTCCCCCGAGTTACTTAGCAAGGCAACGTCATCAGAAAATCTGAGGTTACTGAGGTATTCTCCATTACCCTTACTCCCACCTGCTCCCAATCCAACTTTCTGGATACTTCTTGTAAACATGCTGTGAATAACATTGGAGAGATTGTGTCTCCTTGTCTGACGCCCTTCCTTATAGGTATTTTACTGCTCTCCTTGTGGAGGATGATGGTAGCTGTGGCCCATTGTAGATGTCGTCCAGAATTCTTACATAATGCTCATCTACCCCCTGATTCCGTAATGCCTGAATGACTGCTAGGGTTTCGACCGAGTCAAATGCTTTCTCATAATATATGAAGGCTATATATAGGGGTTCAGTATACTCAGCGCACTTCTCTGTCACCTGATTGATCGTGTGAATATGGTCCATTGTTGAATAACCTTTACGGAACCCTGCTTGTTCTTTAAGTTGACTGAAATCTAAGGTTGCAGAAATTCTGTTAGCGATTACCTTGGTAAGTACCTTGTAGACGGCTGACAGTAATCTGATCGGCCTGTAATTTTTCAAGTGCTTCATGTCTCCTTTCTTATGGATTAGGATGATGTTCGCTTTCTTCCAAAATTCCGGTACGCTTGCAGTAATTAGGCATTGCGTATACAGGTTTGCCAGTTTTTCAAGTACAATTTCTCCGCCATCCTTCAAGAGGTCTGCTGTTATCTGATCTTCACCAGGTGCTTTGCCCCCTTTCATTACTTTCAAAGCCTTCCTTACTTCTTCTGTCGTTACTGGTGGGACGTCTATCTCCTATGAACTACATTCTCGTTCGGCATTATCCTGGATGTCCCGGCTACTGTACAGATCCCTATAGGACTACTCGGCCACTGTGACTATGTTATCCCTATTTGTGATGACATTGTCTTGCTTATCTTTAGGTGCATACATCTGATATTTCCCCACGCCAAGACACATCTTCACTGCTTTCAAGCTACCTCCGTTCTTTACAGCGTATTCGATCCTCTCCAAATTATACTTCCTTATGTCAGCTGTCTTACGCTTATTGATTAACTTGAAAAGCACTGCTAGTTCTATTCTGTCAGCTGGGGTGGAGATTGTCATGTTTTGCTGTTTCCTAATTAGATCTTTCATCGCGTGGGAAAGTTTACCAGTAACTTGTCTAGCCATCGTGCCCCGACTTCTACTGCACACTCCGTGATAATGCGTGTAAGGTTGTCGCTGGTTTCCTGTGTCGTAAGCTCGGCTTCCTCGGTAAGAGCTGAGTATCGGTTCTGCAGCGCGATCCTGAATTTTTCTATTTTATGCTTGACTGTTAGCTCATTAATCTGCTTCTTTCGTACTAGCATTTTACGGTCCCTCCTCAAATCTAGCTTAATTCGAGATCTTACTATACGATGGTCCCTACACCTTGCCCTTAGGAGCACTTCCACATCCTTTACGATGCCAGGGTTATTGCAAAATATGAAGTCTATTTCATTTTTATGGTCCCCATTCAGGCTCCTCCACGTCCACCTACGACTGTCCCGTTTACAGAAGAAGGTATTCATTATGCGTAGGGTATTCCGTTCTGCAAACTCAACTAGTATGTCCCCCCTGCTATTTCTACACCCTAGACCATAGTTACCAACTGCCTTGTCTCCAGTCTGATTCTTGCCTACTTTAGCATTGAAATCTCCCATAACTACGGTATACTGTGTTTTTACTTTAGCCATTGCCGATTCCACATCTTCATAGAAGTGTTCCACTACCTGGTCGTCATGGCTGAAAGTGGGGGCACAGCCCTGTACCACCTTGTGCTTGTACCTCTTATTGAGCCTAATTACAAAACCTGCTCCCCTTTCGTTAATGCTATAGTATTCTTCTATGTCGCCAGCTATGCTTTTATTGACTAGAAATCCCACGCCCTGTTCTCTTCTGACCTCTAGACCACGGTAACATAGAACGTGTTCATTTTTCACCAGCATTAAGGCTTCACCTGTTCGCCTGACCTCAATAAGCCCCTTGACATCCAATTTGATGCCCTTTAATTCCTCGAGCAACACCTCTAGACTCGCTTCACTAAATAAAGTTCTCGTGTTAAACGTTGCCAGGTTCAGAATCCAATGGCTGCCTGTGCGGGTCCAGGTATTCTTAGCACCCTCTGCTGCGTCACAGGTCTGACCGCCGCCGTGGTCAGTTGCTTCGCAGCAACTGGAGACTGGGGGCCATGGGTTAATTGGCCTATTCATGGGAGGCTGTGGCCGTTACTACACCAGGTTGACCAATCCCCCTCTGGTGAGGGAGTGCGTTACCGGCAATGGTCGCCAGGGTCAGGCCGCACCCCAAGCCCCAACTGCAATTCCATAATTGCGCGTTTTTTGTGGGAATTGTTTGGCACCGGGATTCGAACCACGGTCTTTCTACACGCGAGGCGGATACTATACCTCTGAGCTGGGTCCCGGGAGTCTGTGCGAACGCGAATGCGCTGGTGCTTTCTGAGTTGGCGTTTAAATACACGTCATGGGATTAACGCGCTCTAGAAGCTTCGGGATTAGAATTCCTTCACGGCGGGGCCAGTAGCGTACTAAGAAAGAGAAAAATAAAGAGTTGCCCGGGGGCACATACCGTAACGTTGTTCTCTAAACAGGCAGGTCATTTTCTTCCCGCGGCGTAGACTCAGCCGGGTCCTGGGCATCTGTGCGAACTCGGAGGCGCTGGTGGTTTCTGAGTTGGCTTTTAAATACAGGTCAGGGGATTAACGCGCTCTAGAAGCTTCGGGATTCGAATCCCTTCGGGGCGGGGCCAGTGGCCTACCAAGAAAGAGAAAAATGAAAAGTTGCCCGGGGGCACATACCTTAACGTTGTTCTCTAAACAGACAGCTTATTTTCTTCCCGCGGCGGACACTGAGCTGGGTACCGGGAGTCTGTGCGAACGCGAATCCGCTAGAACGTAACGTGTACTAAAAGAACAAACCGGGAAACTTGTTTGCAAACGGATCGTGCTAGAATACTTTGTGTTTTAGACACGAGACCCGAGGAAAACCTGTATACCTCTACTCTCTCCCCCCTTTAACGGTTTCATCTGCGTGTTAGAAAACGCCAAGACGCCAAGGATACACTCATGCACTGCATGCTCCGCCCCTCCCCAGGTTTCACGTTTGTGGAGATGGCCTGGAACTCTTTTGTTTTGCTCTGGAGCGGAAGCGGAGCGGAATTTTGATTCTGGAACGACGCAGATACCAGATTAAAACAAATATTTCGTTGTGAAACCCGGGTTACGATAGCTGCTCAGGGCCGTCGCCTAGAACCTACACTATTGTGTTCGTATCTGACCTAAGTAGATGTTTCGACAATTCTGCTGGTAGAGGCGTTCGTAAGTGCCCGTATTCGAAATATTACGAACTGCCGCGATCACGAGTAGAAGCCGCGTGTGTTCACTAAATTGCCAAACATTTTTCTCGTCCAGATCCGGGAACTGCGAGCAGCTCACCCTAGTGCGCAAGACAGGGGGTGGCTCCATACACTTTTATTTTTCCTTTGAAGCTGGATATGGCTTCCTCCGTATTCCTCCGCTGACGCCTATTTCACCAGTTTTGCTACTCTCGCAAGCACAGATGCCTCATTTCACAATATCCGAGCTAGGAGCGGCCGCAGGTCGTTCCCTTGGAGAAACTACAGCGGGACTTGAAGGAGCGCCGGCGTGTACAGAAAGGCTAATGCGCGCTGAAACAACAAAAAAGCGCTGCTGCAGAATGCTTAGCCACCGCTGTTCCACCTCGTCGAGTAGTTGCGAATTCCTGCTTTCCAAAGGGCAAACTACATGAAAAAAAACTTAAATAAGCATAACGGGCCATGGAACCCCGGATGCTAGGGGTCACGCGGAGCGGTAGGAATACAGCCGCATGTTTACGAGATTGGTATGGGCATGGGCTGGTTTCGTAACGCGAAAGAGGGACATCAGGCGGAGCATCCGTTGGGAAGAGTGGGTTCCAATAGACCACACATGCAATAGGGGTCGGCCGAGAACTGGATGGAGAGATGAGCTCTGAAAATGCGGCGGAAAACGTGGACTCAGCTAGCACTCAATTAGCGTGCCTGGATATCATTGGGCGAGGCTTTCGTACTGCAGTGGACACGAATAAGCTTATGACGACAATGACGACGACGGCCGCGGAGATGATGATGATGTTCATGATGATAATGATGAAAGTCTGATTCACCCGCTTGGTCTCTCGACGTGAGCCAATAATTCTCATTCATCTTGAAGGACTTTCGCAGCGCCATTTTCGGCAGTGCATTTCGCTCATACTCACGGGCACATAACCGGTTGCCCCTTTATGCGTGCATGGGGGTACCGGCAAGTGAAGGGGCGTGCGTGAACACGCAGCTAGGTTTTATGCCCTCATGAAAGGACACGTCCATTGTGCTGGCGGAAGATTTAAACGTTCACTTCTCACGGCCGGTGCTGTCCGTCGTGGTCGAGCGATTCGACTTGGTGCGTTACACACACGGTAAGATGCCTACGAAGTGTGAGTGGAAGGAACGGGCTTCTCCGCTACAAAAGAGCTTGAGTCCTTCTAAGTTATATTCAGATAGTTTTTTGGAAGCATGCGCAATGGCCAGTTAGAAAGTTGGTCTGCTGTGGGCACAAATGGGACTCTGCAATGCTTCTCGCTTATCATGTTTTGCCGGGTGAAGGATTGGGACTTTTCCGTGCCTGTGACGTGGCATGTTCATAACTGAACTGGACACTCATTGCTTGTACCCAATGTAATACCATGTATTCCACCACCACCACAGTACGAAATGCTGCATTTAAGCCACATATCAGCCATACTATATGGAAGCAAAAATAGTTAATGTAAAATATCTTACCCACAGCGAAATCATCCCGATTGTAAATTAAATAAAAATTTTCTGTAAAGAGAAAATGCCGATTTTAAAATATAAAGTAGCAGTTTGGCAATTTCACTTTGCACAGTTTTATATTTAGCCAACATCTTTCAATTCTGCATTTTAAAGTTGCGAATTTTTTAATCGTAATATATGCAGTTTCACAAGGTTTATTTTTTTGTGTTGGTGTTATTTGAGCGTAAAGCGGAGACTTTTACCTATAGTACCCGATAATTAAAAGAAAACTAAGCTATATGTACAATACGTCGGCTACACCCACGTTCATCTTTCTTTGTATGTTTAGCCGCGGGCAAATGTTGGTGGCGCCCACAAGTCTACAGCAGCTTAAACCAACCTAAGAGAGTATATTAACTGTAATATCTATTAAAATATTTTAAATAATATTCTATCTTTACGCAGTTACATCCTCCGCTCACAGGAGTGTCCGCTGCTGATTCGCGTTTTGTAAACCCACTACAGCTGACGGATTCCAAAAAGACAGTCTGCAATTTTTAAGAATGAGGTTTACGCGCCATACTCACACGCACCTATTGAAAAACTTCGAGGGAAAGAAAAGACGTAGGAGAAAGGGCGCCTGACCATCAAAAGCCAACATTCTCCGTAGCTACAAGCTTCTAGTTTCGCTGTTCCCGCTTACTGTTGTAGCGTGTTGCATCCCGGTGGTTATGCCAGAAGCACGTGATAAGCAAGGGGTTCGTTCTACGCCCTCACGTCTGCACGTGGTCCTCCTTTACTGTCGTATGCATGCCACCCGCGCTGGCGCTGTATTTCATTGTTCGGAGAGTGGTAAGTCAGTGATGCAGGAATTGTAGGATTCTAAAAAACCCCTGCCACGCACACGCTTCATGAATTGTATGTGGAGGCGCCATAGTGACGTAAGTGAGAACCTCACACCTTACGATATTCGCGACCTTACGAATATGTGTGTATGTGTATGTGGCCATGTATTTGAAAACGTTTCTATTACCGGACTAAAATACATAATAGCCAAATCTATAGATAGCACACTAGAGATGGGTAGATATAGATATGTACGTACATTTTTCTGTATGTGTGCAAAACTAATTGTGTGCTTACATGTGTATTTGTGTTCTCACAAATATTAAGCTGCTAGATACCATCAGATTTTTTTCGCGCACTCTTACCATTTCTTAACTCCTGTTTGCATCTAGCATATTAGCATTGCCTCGACATTTCATGGCTTAGTATTTTGTTTATCAATTGAATATTCCTCATGAATTCATTTTTGTGCAGCGACTGCACCTGTTGTTTATTTTGTAATTAATCATCAGGGGTCCCGACTGCAGTGTTCTTCACTATGAGATCCCGGCCTGTATACTGACGTTATGTAATTCACTATGTTTGTCTAATAAAACGAAACAAACTGAAAATGAAACTGGAGGAATTAATATGCACAGGCGGCTACCAGAGTAAAGCAACGACTAATGCCCTGTACTTACCACAATGTAGTGTGCATATACACCTTGAGGCCCAACAACATAGACGCATAACAACGACATACTCGAACATCGACATAGGTAGGCGTAAGGCCGTGGAATCGGCCGGTACTGCGGCGTCCGTACAACGGCGGTACTACGGCGTACAAAATATCTTGGTATTTATATTACCCGTACTTTAAACTCGACAGGAGACGTACGTAAGTGTGGTCGCACGGTGTCTGGAGTCCCGAGACCCTATAGAAAGCACGAAAAATGTCTCCCCGCCAAATAATATTGCGGCAATGGGTAGACAGGCGTCCAATCGCCGAGTAAGACCGCGAAGAAGAGAAAACTCGCCAAAGTGCATAGCGCAAGCGCTCGACTACTGGACGAAACAAAATGTCTGGGCATCTTCTTACTCGACAGCTAAAGTCGCCGAAAGACAATGGTCTTCTGCTGCGCGTACCACGTAACTACCTCTCTTCGCTTTCCCACCCACCTCTCACGCTCTTTTTCCTCTCGCCTCCCACGATATACACTGTAGAGTCTTATTGGAGTCAATTCAAACTTGCCGCGTTCCGCGGCCCGCGCCGCATCTACTGGAAGCATAGAGTTTCATACTAATATATACAGAGGGAAATCTGTTCGCTGCAGTCGCGGGCCGCCGTGGGCGGCGCCATTGCTGCTAGCGACGTTCCTCGTCTGCGTGGCTTAGCAAGCCATACGGCTTCTTGTTTCTCTCGAAGCCAAAATCAACGAAAAAAAGCAACATTTTTTTGTTCGTCGCACATTAAGCTTCCAAAATACTACTGACATTTGGAGGTTCCATTTTATAATAACAAAAGAAATTTCATGAACCATCTACGGTAATATTGTTGCTTTTTTGGAGCCATAGCCAACGTTTCAGCCTGTTCATGAGCCATGCCAAGGTCAAGTGAAACGTACCTGCCCGGTACATGACGGAAAGCTCCCTGAAGCGCGGCTCCCCTAGGCAGTGGCGCCAGACTTCCCTCTAGTATATATTCGTATAAAACTCTATGACTGGAAGCTTTAAACAGTTTTAAACTTGCTGTCTCAGAATTTCTCCAGGTTCGGCGACGAAAGCCCTGTTTGTATTTTTCGTGGAAACATTGTTTTCTAGGCGTATTGCTTCCTTTTTTATAGCAGAAATCAAGGGGTGCTGTGATTTTTTTCACATACGAGGTAAATATGAACTATGCGTTAATTTTACAGATCTAATGCTTTTTTTCGCCAAACATTGATCAGAAATATGAAGTGTGTTCCCAGATTTGGGGGTTTTGAAAAGGTCTATCGATATAACTGTGTCGTTCAAGCACCCTGTGTGTTTTTGGTTGGAAGGCTTAAGCGAGGGACAGAGAGGCAGACAGACATAGAGAACCAACGACATTTCCGGGTAAAATTTCTCCATTTCTGACTTTGCTGACACCGGCTGATGCCTGACACCTCTTGTAGTGCGCACTGCTTTCACAACACGCGCTCATGGTGTAACCCATCCCCTCTATCTTCCTTTTTTTATTTTTTTACAACTGGTTTTGAAGATTGTCAGGTGATGCCCCCTCTTTTAAATGCAGAGCATTTCAGTAACTCACGATGTCACCCGCGTTGACGTCCGTAGTCCGCACCGCACCCCTCCCTACTATATATAAAAAAAGAAATACTATACGGCGCAAGGTTTCGACCCCTCGACTTTGCGGGCGGAACGCAATGTACACGGTGCTCTAACCACTGCGCCACAAAGCCGACAGAGAATGGGACGCTATGAACGCACTCATCCAAATTCCTGCTGACGAGCGCTCTCTCGTCAGCAGTTGCCACAAGTGCAACAACATTAACGTAACGCAAATTACTTAACGTCGTGCGCCCCCGGAAATGCTCTGCATTTGATCGTGCCCCTCGCGAGGGGGATGTTTCAATGAGTCTTCCTACTGGCCAGTACACTCGTCGCCATCTGTCGGATGTTGTGCGAACACTTTGCGGCTGATGGCGCGCGATTTGAAACGACATTTGCATATGATCAAACTGAAAGGCTCTCCAAGAAAAACAAATACCAGGGCCAGAGTTTCTGCAGTGGATGTTTAAATTATCTTTGTAAATGATACTTAACTAATTAATTGTAATTAATTATCTAGCTCGAGAAGTACTGTCCTAATCACTGAAGTGTCAATGAGGCGCTTGTAGGTACCCACGAGGCGCATCTAACTGCAGTATTTTTAGCGACGAACTAATTGCGTACTCATTTATTTTTCACGTTTAGCAAGCGTGAGTCTCGACGTTTTTTAATTATTATATGTCAAAAAGTATTTAAGAAGTTGCCGCGCTTTCACGATGTCTCGGCGTGCGGGTGGTTGCAATACCAAGAAAAATTTGGCCCATCTCCCCACGAGGGGGGATTCGAGTAAATGCTTCGCGTAGGGGGTGGGTGTATTGCGTTAACGTTAGTGTTTGGGGGGTGGTGGTGGGGTGGTAGTGAAGGCAACTGCTGCCGTGTATCAGCAGCTTCTTGACGTAGTTTGAATGAGTCGAGGATATAACGCGCGTACGTAGCCGTTGCTTCTGTGTCGCTTTTGTGGCGCAGTGGGAAGATCACCATGTACCTCGCGTTCCGCCCACAGGGTCGTGGGATCGAAACCAGGCACCGATAAGTATTATTTTTTTTATATAGTGTAGGGGGAGGGGTGCGGACCTGTTGTTGAGAGCGAGGAGGGTAGCGTGATGCGGAGAGGAGGAGTGGGGGAGATGGGCGCACCTGCGCGCTGAGCTGTCGCGGACGGACGGCGGACGCTACATGTGAGTTAAAGAAATGCTCTGCATTTAAAACATACTACAAACCAAGGCGCGGAATCTGCACTGGTTTGTAACAGCGCAGCTGTTTGGCAAATAATAATATTTCATGTTCGCAGATAAAAATAACCAGAAATTTCGTAGCGCGCGCACGTGAGCGCGGGCCTTGCGGCGACCGCCCGCCAGTTAACAAAACCAAGAAAATGCCTAGCCCTCGTGGTTGCGTGCCTCGGATCCAGAAAACCGTCCAGCGTTCCCTGTGCGCTTTCGTTAATTTAAGCGCACCCACATATTGAGATTCGCGAAGATTGTGACGACCACCCTGCAGTAAAAAAAACGTGAAAATGCCGAGCGCTTATGTGTGCGTGCCTCACGGTGACGGCCCAGAATCACTAGCGCACATTCGTCAAGTAAACATGTCCACTTAGGGATATTGGAAAAGTTTTTCCAAAATAAAAAAAAATCCAGCGTTCACCGTAATCCTGGCAACACTTGCTCGGAACAAGAAAGACTCGACGCTTCGCCGTATTCGTTGGACAACTTTTCGGAAAGAGAAGAACAAGTCATAACGCATGCCACTCCAAGGAGATGTCTAATAATTATCACTTCCAAGAAAAAAAGAAATAGGCTTAAACTTATAGCAACAAAGATGGAGTAAAGGTCGTTGCGGCAGCGTAGAAGCAAATCGTATGCAATCGTGTAATTAAACCGTCGTAACGATGGTGAAGGTTGCGTACAGCTTCGCTACCTTCAAGTCTTGCGCCTTAGTGTGAGCTTCCGTCATTTTATATCCGTGCGACGACGGAGCGTCCGCCACAGCGAATGAAAAAAAAAAGGTGCGGCTAAACAGGCACCGAATTTGCGCTTTCTAACGGAAAAATTTGTACGCTGTAGTGGTGCTGGCCATGGTTGGGCCGAAATACACTACGGGAAAGGCGAAGCTGCAGAATGAACTCCTCTCGAAAAACAAAGCGCTTCCCGCCGTCGGAATTGAATTTGGGTCCTTCACGTCATAAAGCTGACTTCTACCGGACTGAGCCAACCTGACACGGCCGAATGAGTCTAAAGTTTGGGCATTGACTGAGCCTGTATTGGAGAAAGCTTCTCGTGTTAATGGTCTTTATTTTAGGAAGGGGGCATTGATTTCGACATTCCATTCTTTCTCTCAGTTTCTGCAAACAAGTGCCATAGGACGTCATGTCTAGGGCGCCCTTTAGAGCGCTCTGCCGTCTTCTCCTATTTTTATGCCACTTCTCCTCGTTTTCACAGGACTCCATCTGCTAATATCTGTCTTAGATCACCGCCGGGCTATATATTTCTCCAGAAAACGCTGCCCTCCATGCAATGAAACCAAAAGCCGGTAAAGCAAATGATTGGGAGGGAACGTCTTGACCATAATTCAGTTAACGCAAGTGGGTTGAGAGGACAATATGGCGTGGACGAAACCCTTCAGCATTCATATTACATGCAGAGCATCTGATTCACTCGCCTTGTCCCATCGGCGTCGTCGTCGTCGTCGGCGGCGGCGTTGTCCACCCCTCCCCCATTCTCCTCGCCGCTCCAGCTGCGCTCTCCGCCGCTCACTCCCTCTCCTCTCCGATAGCGAACACTCTCTGGCGAGGGGCATTGGATTGGATTCGATTGGCTTGGTTTGGATTGGATTGGATTATAGTGGATTGTGTTGGATTGTGTTGCGTCATAGCCGCGGCACGTTGCGTCATAGCCGCGGCAGATGCTTTGGGGCCAACGCATGTGCAGTACTCTCTCTTCCGCGGTTTTCTTTCCGGGCGCGCTGGGCATATAACCGATGTGCCGTTCTTCGGCGAAGCAACATCCACGCTTGGCTCAAACACCTGGAATCTACGCCGCTTTACAAGTACGCCAACGTCGTCATCGACTGGGACCGGCTTACGCAGTCCCCTCAACGTTATGCGCGCTATAAAACCCGGTCCCTTCGCCGCTCCGCCTATGCGTCGCATCTACACAGGGGTTCCCGCGAGAGGAGGGGGGAGTTTTATTACATTCACTGCACTCGGAGTCCGAAGCGTGTAAACCGTGAGCCGACCAGCCGTTGTGCCGCCGCTGTACAAGCTCCTAATCTATGCATGACCTCCGAAATGTGCCACAATGTTAATACCCATCGGTGTGATGCTTTAAACGACAGTGAAGTGTACGCGCACGGCAAAAACATGCGGCTGACGATGTGAATCTACAAGCACAAGTGTTAAGCTTCATGCGCTTCTGCCACGTATGTATGGGATTCGTCCATTTTTCCTAGTTTTTACAGCAGAACACGGTTTATAATAAACGATATTTTGTTCAGTGGCACTATTTATATTGGGAGAGCACGAACACATGGCCCGTTGCCAGGAGGCTGGTGAAAAAATAAGACGAGAGGCTATCAAATGTGGTGTCAACGCTGAATCAACGGGTTTTGCCTTTTATCGCAATGTATAGTTCGATAAGGGTACCATTCTGCGCACGTTAGCACCTTATATTTACACGACATACTTGCGCCGAAAAAGAGGTAACACGGCGGAAGTAAAGACGGACACACACGGCGAAACCTGCAACTACATTTTATTGTGCCACTGTTTGAACCATATAAACATCACGAACACCGACAGCGAATGCGTATGCAACATAAAAGATTAAACGCCTGGCGATGAGGCGGGCCAGAAAGCTGAATTCTTCTCGGTGAGCGCAAGCGAAGGAGAGCTGCAGGAAACAACGCGCGTGTTATCTCGCGTGGCGTAAAGACGCTACTCTACGTAGATAACATCTGCGCGTGGGTTGCATCAATGGCGCGCGAGGTCGCAGGAAAGATTCCAGAAAGTGCTTGCAAGAATATGACAGTGTGGCAGTAAGGGATATATTGGCTGACTTTACAAAATAAACGAATTGACCGTCAAATTCCAACACGGTGGCAGAACAGCGCAAGCTCTACAAAGAGCGCTGCACAGATCTCCTTCTTGTTCATGAGTGTTTTGGTTTCAGTCACCCGTAGCGAAAGGGGTGGCCAACGCCGATAACAGGGGAATGTCCACTGCATCCTAGGAGTTTTCTGTGAAGGGCGAACAGCCCGTAACAATATCTTCACACCTAGCTCCTTGAAGGCTGTTCCCTACCCCGCGAAAATGTCTCGTAAGGTCGTTCCGCTGCACAACCCGAGACCGGAATCCTACAAGCAGGAGTGACAGGAATCTGCGCTACGTAAGGACCAAAAAATACCTTAGCAGTATAGTAGAGAAATAGATATCTTGGGCTGCACAACTGAAACAATTATATACTTGAAAATCTGAAGTATCCATAAATATTGTCCTGTCAGTGACCTACGCTGGGGGCTCTAATTGTGACTGTGTGGAGCTGCTCTTCAAGGCTTATGTTGCGGACCTGTTGCGCTACTGCGTTACCGCCCTGAAGCAACTGCCCCCTGCTGACAAGTACCAGCTGCAATCTCCGAGAAACAAGGCCTCAGAAAGAGGCTTGGAGTTCCTTAAATCTCAACTTCTGATACTATTATTTAAGCAGGCTGCCTACTCTTGCACGTGATGCAACTTCAAGAATCCATATGCATTCATTCGAGACACATGCTTTAACCAACAACTCATTCGCTGGCTCGAATCGCATATCCAATAAGCCTTCCAGCTTTGGACAAACCATACAGATCACGAAGCTTTCGCTAGAAGTCAAGCGCCGCACGCCACACCACTCGACTTCCCGCACCGAACTTTGTCACTACTTTCCATGAAATATATTAGCCATTGAAGTAGTAAAAGATAACGTGACCTTTGCTCCAAATTGATGCGCCAGGGTACATTAACACATTTTCGTCTCTAACGGCTCACACCTTTACGGACGGATCAGCGACAGCTCAGTAAAATTTCAAAGGGGTGTTTGTTCCGTCTCATAGCCAAGCACTGCCTCACCGGCTTGAGAGAATACCTTTTCCACGTCGGCAGAGCATTATGGGATCAAATAAGTGCCCGGTACATCCTTCGCGAGCGCAGACGCAGCAGACTATTCTCTGGCATTCGAAAGTCACTTTCTACATCTTGCACCACCAGTGTGAAATGAGGTGTCTGCTTCATATGGGATATGACCATGCCATTGTGTAGCAGTTTAGGGTACGGCCCGGATGCTGTGGTCCAATGGGGAGCTCAAGAACGGATGAGACTGCTCACTGGGACCTAGGGATGGGGAAGTAAATGTTAATTTCGGCACAAATTACTATGCCTAAGATACGACTACTGCATTAACTGACAGGAAAAAACCGCTTGTGATGCCTTTCGGAACATTAATGAAATGGCTACTATGCTTAGGCCCATACATAAAGGTAATGTTGGCATTAACATTATCACGACGAATGAGCCGTTGTTTCCCAGACTGTTATTGATCTCGGCTTTCAAAACCCCATACTTACATCCTACAAACCAGAGTTCAGAACCCTACTGCGACAGGTCTGGCTTCCGGGAACCGACGAACACGTACTATGGTGATAACAGCGCAGCACAAGACGAGGCGCTTTAGTCGGGAGGATACAGACAATGCTTGCCTTTCTCCTCCTCCTGATACTTTGTCACCCGTTTCCTTATCGTTTCAGGGTTAGCATTTAGGCCACTATACCCTTCTCTCGCATTATCCTCATCTGATGAGGATTCCGCCTTCAACCTTTGTATCTCGAGTCGCCTTTTCAGAATCTCGAGCTCAGCTTTGCGGGCTTTCTCTTTTCGCTCCGCTTTCACTCGCTCCCTTTCGGTTTCTGCCTGGCGGGCTTTCTCTTCTCGCTCCGCTTTCTCTCGCTCCAACTGAAGTTGCCGCTTACATTCTTTCTCTCTTTCTCTTTCAGCCCTCTCAGCCTCTTCTCGTGCTGCCTGTCTTGCTCTCTCAGCCTCTTCTAGTGCTGCCTATCTTGCTCTCTCAGTTTTCTCGTTTTCCTGTTTTTTTTTTCTGCGCGACCCACTTTCGTAATTCGGCCCCTGACACGCCCAGCTGACAGCCCAATGCTACGATTTTGTCTAAATCCATGATTGCAAATGTATCGCAATCTAGCCACAATACCCTAGCCTCTAGCTAGGTATATCTACCCAGAGAAAGTTTACAAGAGCACCAACTTATGAAGGGAGTAGCAACCTATGCCAAAAAAGTTCCAGACTCTTTCTCCTGCCTACCGCTCACATCACACGTCCTGTCGCGGACGCCAGAAATTGTCACCCGTTTCCTTAAATTAGGGTGCACTGTCCGAAGATATGAGGAGTCGACTCTAGAGCCAACAAACCCCACCGAATCCACAGGGCACAGGTGACAAAGGGGGGGTGGCCGGGGTCTGATGTGCGGCTTTCGGCCGACCAGAGCGGCAAGAATGAGCAAGAGCCCTGAACGAAAACAGCACAAGTCTTATATTTAGACAGGCAAGTTACAAACACAAGCACGAGGTAACGTATCGATAATGACAGACAACTTAGATGGAATTCGAATACAAGAAACAATCCAATTAGACAAAATCATACAAACAGGGAGCGTTAACAAATGAATATTACGAATCGGAGTAGTTAACTAAAAGAAAATGAACAGTTCGATGCTTAGAGAGACAGTCCCAGCATATTCACCGGCCCGGGCCGGACGATGCAACCGCTGTCGGAGGCGATTCGGCTACCTGGGAAGCGCGGGCTTCGTTGTAGGCCAGGCCGTCCGAGACGATCACGGTGATTCGAGGCCCGGGAGTACGTTGGAGTCCTCCAGGGCGTGGGTCGCCGATGGTGTGATGCACAATCTGACAGGTGCCGTTGTCACATCACGACTGCCTAACGTAGCTGGTTTGCTTAGGCGCGGCTTCTCTTTTTATAACCGTGCTGGCGAAGAGAGAGAGAGCACAACACGAAGCGCGGCCGCCGCCGTCAGCGAATAACTTCCCTCTTCTCCCTTCTAGAATCATCGACGCTCTTTAGCACTGGCAAGGCCACCCGTGCCTCCTTCGGTGTAAGTTGAGCGGCGGAGCTTTTTATTTTGGTATTTTATTGCCGGCGAGCCGGCGAGTAGCCATGTTACCGCCTATTCGTTCGCGAAAGTTCCAGCCTTGTCTCGGGGCGAATAGAACCGAAGCGAATGAATCGGATGACTGCAAGAAGAATTAGGTGCTGTGGAATAAAATGAAAAAGTTATACGGTACTTTTAGATGTACGCTAGAGGTTGTGACATACTTCTTCCTATAGTTTGCGCTCTTGTCACCATGGATCTGTTCGAAGTAGCCCTGCTTGCATATGTCTGCAGTGAATAAATGCTATTAGAGTGATCCACTCACTTTAACGCAAGATGTCATATACAGCAATAAATAGTGTCCACACTGGGTAAATATGTTGAATTCTTATCCTCGTACCATGGTATACTCTTCGGTCTGCGCTGAAAGGCACGTACCATTCTTGGACAACATTGAATCATGCCATCACAACGACTTTATGGGCACCATGTTTGAGCACACAGTTTACGTCATAGTAACTGCCTCAAAACTAAACACTAATTATTCAATTTTCTTCTTTTTCCGAAAGTCTTGTTAAGTATCGACTGCCTTTTGCCTTTTCCTTTCCTTGCGAATTAACATGCTGGAAACCTCTCTGGATTCTCCTCTGTAATACCGTCTTGCTTTCTTTCAGATAGGGGAGCAAGTCCCGATGCAAGATTTAGAATACCTGCAAAGAAATTCCCGCCTAATAAATTATTATCAGAACCGCATGTCGTGAATAAACCTGTTTGTGTGATATTAGCAAGGAAAAGCTGTAGCATCTGTATTTGAATTCCTGAGGTCGACTATTTAAGACTTAATGGTGTTGGCTTTGGTCGAGGCATATGTGCTTCCCAATTTTTGATATATTGCGGCTGTGAGTTCGTAATATAGTGGGCCGTTTCTCCTCTGGAAATTGTAGACACCATTGCATTATTCGACATTTTTAGTGTTTATTTAAGTGTTATGTTCACCCTCGAGAACTTTTTAGGGATGGTTGACAACGACAGGGCATGTATTCAGGTTGCAACGCTTTGGATAGTACCTCTTGACAAGAACAAACCCACATTTCACTTTTTATTACTCATAATATCCACCGTAACAGCCCCACATGCTGTGACGCGCAGTTCGTTAAAAAACGTTCAGCCAGCGAACCTAAGTTATAATTGAGTGAACATTAAATTTTCGTTTCTCGCAATGCCCCCGGTCAAGTATTTGTGGCCGTAATGCTTGCGCTTATACACACTCAGTGTCGAACATAAGAAGAGGGAGGCAATGTTTTCTTTTATTGTAAAAGTTAGGGTAAATGTCAATTGGTTATTAGGTTCGCTTTATTGGCGATTATCGGGTAAATAAAAAGGATTTCGGTTCTATTTGCCATCAGCCCTAAACAATTTTTTGACCAAGTCCACCTAGTACTTATGTCTTGCAACTAGTGACCCCATGCGCGGAGTGTTCATTGATGTGATGATGGTTGGGTTTTTATGGCGCAAGGCCGACTAAGGGCAAAGAGCGCCAGAGAAAAGTTTATTAATGAGTAAAGTGGTTACCACAAAAAGGTAGGTAAAAAAACATGTCAACCGAACAGAGTAAAATCAGTTAAAGATAATGGTGATGGCTGGTGTATAGGTCCAGATTTGATTATGCGTGATAGGAAATGAGGTTTAAAAACTTAACGTCTGACAAATATTCAAACACACGTTTCACAGAAACAATGGCATCGCCACCTAGAAACAGCGATGGATGCAGTGGGATATGTTGTCTGTAGAGTTCTCTGAAGTGTTTGTGTCGTATTGTGTGAAGTGCCTTGCATGTGATTAGTATGTGCACCACGGATAGGGCCTCTCCGCACCTGCTGCACAGAGGTCTTGGAGATCCAGTGAGCAGGTGCGAGTGCGTTGCATGAGTGTGCCCTATCCGTAATCTGGCCAAAGCGACTTCTGTGTATCTATTGCGTGTATCGGAGGTGTACGGTCCCAAGTGTGGTTTTATTACGTGTAACTTGTTGTCTGTTTGTTCGCTCCAATGTGTTTGCCATGTTTTGCGAAGTTGTTGTTTGATGTGTGGTTTCACGTCGGTGTAGGGTAATGTGGTGATGTCTACTGCATTCGAGAGTGTAGCAGCAGCGGCCATTCGATCCGCGGCTTCGTTCCTGGCTATACCACAGTGGCCAGGGACGCAGCAAAGGACGAGTTCAAATTTGTGGACATACACCGACATAATACCTTTGATGATAAGATTTACAACGTGATTTTTTGAAGACTTTGTTGACGACAATGCCCGCACAACACTGAGGGAGTCTGAATAGATAATGGATTGTGGGGTGTGGCTTTGGAGTATATGATTCACAACAAGAAGTACACCATAAGCCTCTGCCGTATAGATACTTGTATTACTGTTAAGAGTTCTAGTGACACTAAGGCCGGGCCCATGCGCAGCGCAGGACACCGAGGTGGAAGTCTTAGAGGCATCCGTATAAAATTCAGAATAATGATACTTCTCCTGCAAATACAAGAAGTGGTGCTGAATTGCACATGTGGGAGCTCGGTTTTTATCTACATGTGTGAAAGATGTGTCGCATGACACAGGGCGGAGATGCCATGGTGCTATGAAATCTGTTACAGAACTTTGGATGGTGTCTAAAAAGGAGACACCAAGCTCTGACGCTTCCTCTCTAACTCTGTGAGAGAAGGGCGCAGAGAACGATGGTCGGTTTAGGAGTAGTGCAGTCATGGAGGTATCATGAAAAACTGATTTAAAAGGATGGTGAGGCATGGATGAAATTTTAAAAGCATAAAGGAGGTCTGTGTATGCTCGCTGACGTTGTAGGTTCCATTTGTTGCACTCTACATACAGACTTTCGACTGGACTAGTTCGAAAGGCACCGCAGGACAAGCGGAGCCCTAGATGAAGCACAGGGTCCAGCATTCTGAGGGATGTTTTAGTGGCTGACCCATAGACAATGCTACCATAGTCCAGTCGTGAACCTATCAAGCTGCTAAAAACACGTAAAAGAAGTTGTTTGTCAGCACCAAAAGAGATGTGCGACAGAACCTTCAGGATATTCATTGTTTTTAAGCATTTATGTTTTAGTTGTTTTATGTGTGGGATGAATGTGAGCTTTTCGTCAAAGATTATACCTAAAAACTTGTGTTCATTTCTGACTGGAATTGAGACACCATTGAGTTTGCTGTCTGGATCCGGCCGAATGCCACGCCTTTTCGAAAACAAAACACAAGTACACTTCACTGGATTAAATTTAAAACCGTTGCTATCTGCCCAGCCAGCTAGCTTGTTAACACCAAGCTGGACTTGGCGCTCGCAGATAGACAAGTTACACGATCTGAAGGAGAGTTGAACATCGTCTACATAGATTGAACAGGAGATCGATGGTGGCAGTGCCTTCTGAAGAGAATTCATTTTTACAATAAACAAAGTGCAACTCAAAACACCACATTGCGGCACGCCGTTTTCCTGCACATGAACCCTAGAGAGTGCAGCTCCAACTCGCACACAAAACGTTCTTTCAGAAAGGTAACTAACAAGCGTATTCATCATGTTACCCGACATGCCAAAGGACTTCAAATCGCTGAGGATGCCGTACCCCCAAGCAGTGTCGTACACCATTTCAAGATCAAAGAATACTGTCATACAGTACTGCTTGTGGAGGAAAGCATCTTTAATATATGACTCTAACGCAACGAGTTGATCGTTCGTAGATCGGCCCACCCTAAAGCCCGCCTGGCAGCTCTCAAGAAGACCGTTGTACTCTAAGAAGTACACGAGTCTCCTGTTTACCATCTTCTCGAAGAGCTTACACACGCAGCTTGTCAGGGCAATGGGGCGATAACTGGTGGGAGAGGAAGGGTCCTTCCCTTCGTTTAGGAAAGCCACTACTATGGCCTCCCTCCAAGAGCGTGGGAAGTGCCCCGAAAGAAATATTTTATTGTAGAGGTGAAGAAGTGTTTCAAGCGTGTCTGCATGTAAGTGTTGTATCATTGTGTATGAAATCCTGTCTGCACCTGGAGCTGAAGGTTTACAAGTACCAAGTGCGACCTTCAGCTCATGAAGTGAAAAGGGGGTGTTATAGGATGAGTTCGACTTATTAGTGTCTCGCAAGGACTTCTTCTCACATGATGCTTTGTGTTTAATGAAAGTGTTGGTGTAGTGTGCTGAGCTGGACACGTGTTCGAAGTGTTGTGCAAGCGTGTTAGCCTGGTCTTCAAGTGTGTCCCCTGTTGTGCTAACCAGGGGCAGGCTGTGTGTCTGTTGTCCTTTGAGCTTGCGTATACGTGTCCAGACTTTGTGTGTGTCCGTGTATGAATTAATGAATGTCAAGAAGGTGTGCCAACTCTCTCGTTTCGCCTCACGGCGCACACGTTTTCCTAACGCCTTGGCCCGTTTGAACAAAATGAGGTTACCCGACGTGGGGTACCGACGAAGGACACCCCACGCCTTGTTCTGGGCCTCTCGCGCCCGCCTACAGTCCTCATTCCACCACGGCCTCCGCTGGTTGCGCGGGGCACCAGAGGCGTGGGGAATGGACTTTTCGGCGGCGTCGAGGATGTGCGCCGTGAGGAGTCGGGTAGCTTCTTCTACGTGTAGGTGTGGTATGGATGTGTGGTGTAGTTTGGATGTCTCTGTAAATGTGTCCCAGTTAGCTCGTGCTTCATTGAACCTATTATTGGAAGATGGACTGCTCGGGCCTTTACCTATATACGTTAATGAAGTGGGGAAATGGTCACTGCCATATGGGTCAGGTCCCACACCCCACTCGAGAAGAGGAAAGAGAACTGCGGAGCCAATAGCCAAGTCAAGACATGAGTATGTGTTGTGTCCTATGTTATGATATGTAGGCTGTTTATTGTTGAAAAGGCATGCTCCAGAGGATGTAAGAAACCTCTCTATCAGGCGACCTCGGGCATCCGTACGAGAAGAGCCCCAAAGAGAATTGTGAGCATTAAGGTCGCCTGTTAGAATGTATGGTTCAGGCAGCTGGTCAACCAGTGCCTCGAAGTCAGAGCTCAAAAGTGTAACATCAGGAGGAATGTATATGGAGCATACCGTTATCAACCTATTAAATATTATTAAGCGTATTGCTACAGCCTCAAGGATAGTGTTTAAAGTGACAGGGTGGCATGCTAAGGATTTCCGGACGATTATGGCCACACCGCCAGAGGAGTGTGGGCAGCCATCCCTGTCTTTCCTGTATAACAGGTAACTATTCAAGAAATTTGCGTGTTTGGAATTCAAATGTGTTTCCTGAGCACACATTACACTTGGCTGATTGGTATGCAGAATCTCATACACGTCGTCAAGATTATTCAGAAGGCCTCTGCAGTTCCATTGTACTATGTTCTCTCTTCCCATTATGAAGTGTTCGGAGCTACTGGACTGTGTTGTTTATGTGTCGTCTTTCGGGGCTGTGACTCTCGTCTTTTTTGGCTTGTCGGGAGGCTTTGGCGTCGGGACGCGTTCCTTGCGGTGCACCGCAGACAAGAACGGACCGACGTCCATTTCATCCTCGGATGTCCTCAGAGCGCCTGACGGATCAGGCTCCTTGGACCGCGAACCCTTTGGGGCGAGCTTTTCCTTGCCCGCAAGCACCGAGGGATTCAGGAACACCTCGGATGGCGCAGGCGGTGCGGTGGGGGTGGGAGCTGCCGCTAGTTCCTCCGTCTCCATCTCGTCTGCGTCCTCGCTTGTTATTTGGGACGCTGGAGTGGAAGTGGACGATGCAGCATCGCTTCCACCAGACGTGGTTGCCCCCACAGCCGCTGCTGGCTCAGCGAGCGGTGCGGAGGCGGGTTGGGCTGCCTGAGGCAACCCAGGGGGGGGCGGCGGCGGGACCAAGTCCGACTCGCGGTACTGGGTCCCCGCAGAAACCAGACGCCGCTCCGCCCCCCCGGCGAGCTGCGTCGGCGTACCTCCCCAGAAGGAAAGAGGCGAACCTATTCCGCGCCTCTGGGAAGGTGATGTTTTCAGTGACCTTGATGTTAATGATTTTCTTTTCTAATTGGAACTTTTCACATTTTCTGGAGTAGGCCGCATGTGGGCCCTGGCAGTTTACGCAAAGAAGTTGTTGAACGTTACAATTGTCGGACTGGTGGTCGTGCTGGGCGCATTTTGCGCAGGTACGTCGGCCGCGACAGGAGTTTGTGCCGTGCCCGAACCGTTGGCACTTGAAACAGCGCCGCGGGTTCGGGATGTACGGCCGGACTGAACATCGGATGTAACCTGCGTTGATGAATTCTGGAAGGATGGACTTGTCAAGGTTAGGATGAGGTGCTTTGTCGGTATTTGTTTATCGTCTCTGCGGATGGTTATGCGCCTTACCGCTGTTACGCCCTGACTACGAAGGCCCTCCAGCAGGTCAGCTTCAGATTCATTTAGTAGGTCATACTCGGAAATTACGCCCTGGGAGCTGTTTAGGCTGCGGTGGGGCGTGACTCGGATTGGCAGATCGGCGATGCTGGTTTGAGCAAGAAGTTTATTGGCCTGATCCTGGCTACTGACCTCGACAAGAATTTCACCGGTTCGATGTTTTTTGGCCTTATACGACCCTCCAACAATACCGTCAAGAAACTTTGAAATGAGAAATACAGACTGTGAAGCAAGAGGTTTTGATTGGTCTACAGATTCCATCACGATGAAGCGAGGATAGTTGTTCGGTTTCGGAGGACTCAAGTTAGGAAGTGGTGGAAAAGAAACTTCGGTGCGGCCCCTTTTCGGGGGCCGATCACGTTTGGGGGGGGGGGGGTTTGAAAAAGCCATATAGCATAGTATAAAAGCAGGGAGACGGGGGTACTTTCTTCTTTGACTTACCCTGGTAGCCAAAGAGGTCCCGGAGCTCCCTGCCTGGTAGACAGACAGGGAGCCCATCCGCCGGAGCTTGACCTGGGCTCCGACGGCCACCGTTTGAGGCTTCTACCCTTCACCTTTAAACACATCACCACGGTAGGTTACAGTTTATGTTGGGGGCTCGGGGTCCGCGGTGTCGCCAACACCGTCACCATGAATACTCAAGGTGCCCCGTGCGGGGCGGCGTGTTCATTTATGTTGGGTTTAATGTCATATTAGGCTTAGGTGTTTGAATTCTCTTGCTCTCCTCTTCTTTTTGTGTAGTGTCCTTTGCATCTTCCGAGAAGGGCGGTATACTTTCGCCTCCCAAGTCGGGTGCAAACGAATTCGTGGGAAGTTCTTCGGTTTTTGCCGAGGTGGGTGTCACCATAGCAGACTTGGCTGGGGCTGAGTCCGGGCTGGGCACAGCAAGGCATTCCAGACACAAAGATTCACAAAATTATGAACTGTTCAGTTGAAAAATCTTGTGTGCCACGCTTATTTTCGAAGAAACAACGTTCGTTTTGATATGCTTGAGAGTTGAACCTTCACCAAGCGAATTTGCAAAACTATATTCGCCGTTACTTTAGCATTGCCCCTCTGTCATCACGTTCTATGCTGCACATCTTTGAGCACAGGTATTTTAGTTTGGAACGACAAGGAAAAGCTGGGCCGGATGTGTCTAGCACGTACATTTATCTGCTTTCTTTGCATGCGTGTGGGGTGTATTCCTCGCCCAAAACGCCGTATTGATCATGTATTTCCGAAGTACTTCCCTTTGAAAATTTCTGGTTAGTAATGTTATAACAAAGCGAGCAGCATATTGTTGCTTACTTGCGCGAACAAAGACATAAACACCAAAGTTTGGGAGATTTCGCATTGAAAATTGGCCACATGCATGTAATTACGTCGTTGCATGTGAGAACATGCTCATAAATTTTGCGCCTGTCTATCTAAACTAACGACTGGCGAAGCCGATTTGAACAGTTCATCCACGCCCCCTTTCCCAAGAACCTAACCGTATCACTGCATTTTTAGTTACAGCATCATATTTTGCAAGCTTCTGAAATCCGTCTATTGGAATAAGATAAGACTTCACACGACTTCCATGTGCGCTTTAAATTTGTAAAACTATCAGAAAACGTCTGAACGTTCTCATTTTCTTCTGAAGTGTGATAATACCAGAATTCTGTTGTACCTGCCTGCAACTTGCAAACGACTTCAAAAGGCAAGTCTTAGCCTTCCACCAGCATTACCACACTCTCTCTCCCCACCCTCTCTTCCTTCCTATAACGAAATGAACAGAGGTTTTCTCAGTTAAATATCCGCGTGTGCAAGTGCTACCGTATTACTTTTTGGGATCATTTCTTCAATACTTGGTTGGCACGGCTAGTAAATCTTTTAATGTTTGCCTTAACCTAGCCTTTATTCGATGTCATTGAAACGCCTAATACTCTTAGCTATTTCAATACCAGACCCGACGTGTATTTCTTACGTAAAAAATAAATCCCGTCTCGTTTATGCAGATACGATGTGCCTCAAAATGCCTCTGCTGTGAATCTGGAGATAGTTCAGAAATGTTTGTACTTTGGAAGCTTTTTGGTTCGGAATAAGTCGCGTTAAACAAACGTCCGGCTTTTTTTTGCACGGTGGTTGAATGGCGCTCTACACATTCTGGTCGAAAATAAAATACTACAGTTTCCTACCAAAAACCCGACTATAACCTCAAAAAACCGCTCATTTTTTCCCCAAAAATTGGTTGCTTTAGCGCATTCGCCACTCGACATATATTAAGCATTCACACTTAAAGTCTGAATTGTTGTGCGTACAGGCCGATTTTTACAGCTAATATGAACTTCATTTTACTCCTGCTAGAAGCTAACGTATACGTGGGTAACTTTTTCCTTTATGCAGCAACTGAAACCTCATGGCTACGTTGCCCTGAGATGAAGTAACAGAACGGCGATATGCATAGAACTGTATTTTATAAGCCAGTTACTTGAGGCATTCCTATGCATAATTTCTACCATTGTCGATGATCGAAATATTGCGCGTGTTACGCTGCATGACCAGCGACACTTTACAAGCTCACATAGCGTCGTCTTATATTGTGGCGTTGGCAAATGTTTTAGCGGGCTAATAACGACTGGGCAGCAGATGCACTTTAACACCTTTGTGCTGAACACTATTACCTGGGAAGCGATAAATACGGACTCGTAGCTATAACATGTGTAACTCTGACGCTTTCCCGAAATAAACTACGTGCTCATGGCATGAGACGTAGAGCACACAGAGGTTATCATGACATCAAGAGCTATTGGCACCGGCTTTGCTCGTGACCCTCGCAATCTTCACGAGCTCATCAGTAGCACATAGGACTACCCTGCCATAAACAGTGCCACCTGTTTTTTTAAGCCGTCACTCAACCCGTGAATGGCGGAACAAGGTTAATTTTCGTCTGGCAACTCTCATGTTTGCCTTATGAGCCCCATTATTAGGACACCAATGTTCAAGTATCTGAAAACGCCCTCAATAATGAATACCGTCCTCTGAAATGAGCAGCCAGCTTCGTCGAATTCGCGAACGCTGTTGTCGGCGCATGGAGACTCATCTGACAAAACTGAAGGCTCTCGTTACGCGGACGATTTTTTTTTCAAACACTATTAGAGTGTGCACATAACCCCGACCTCCCACTTTTTCTTTCCTACCTCCACTTCCCTGACCTGTGGGAGAACCTGATTACCAGCGACCACCACAACGTTCAGTAACCACAACGTTCACAAGGTTCCGTTCTGACCTGTGGAAATGAGAGTGTTATCAACAATGGTGAATAACCCTACCGTGTGTGTGTACAAAAACGTCCACAACCCTGTCCATTCTGCTACCTTTTGCTGAAAATATCTCGCGTCTCATGCCCTATCACCAATTTAGCCTAAAAGACATGCTTACGTTCACACGAGCGACTACAAGCACCTCTCCGTGCTTCTGGTTTGACTAGGACATTCACCTCTGTACAATATTCTACAATGAGATGTGTTAGTTTTCAAATGTGTGAACTGATACAAAAATATTTTTTGAAATGCAACTTTCACTTCACTGCGAGCAAAGATGTCCCCAAGCAAAACAACCGTTTGAATTTCTGGCGAGAACTGCCAGCATTCTGCAAGAAACGCGCATGTTTATACGATGAGAGTGCAACCGTACTCTGCATAATGGCGCATGTTGAAGTCATCCACGTCTCCCATCCTTCGGCGTGCCTCGCGGAAAGATAGGACCATGGCAGTGAGGCCGACGACCACAATTACCGCCACCGCTGCCGAGAGCGCAAGACGCAGGGTGAGCTCCCAGGGGGTCTCTTCATTCTTGGGAGGAAGGGTAGCGCGCCCTTGACTCCGCATTGTGTCGTACGGCGTGATCCCAGCGACTATTCGTTGTCGTTGGTTGGAAGTTCGTCAACGCCTGAAGGAGTTGCTCAATCACGGCAATAGGTTCTCTCCTTCGGTAGACGCTGTAAAGCGCCATAAAAAGCGAATTATTCGTCATATACCCAAGGCTAATAGATAGATAGATTGATTGATTGATTGATTGATTGATTGATTGATTGATTGATTGATTGATTGATTGATTGATCGTAGCGTTTAAAGGACTGGTTAAAGTGGTTTTGTTTGTGCCAGAAACCTACTCTCTAGTTTTTTTTATAGTCAAGTCCAAAAATAGTAAGCATATTCGCTCACGCTGAAAAAATTGTTATTCCAACAAGACATAACTATTTGTTGGCTTGGCGGCTTGCGATGACGTCGAAGTCCGACCTCGTCCGAGGCGAAGCACTCAGTTCAACAGACCTGGCCTTTCAACAGATAAACCTTTGGCATGTTTTGTCGATAGCATTAAATTATCCACTGACAAAGGTAATTACGCTGGCTCGGTATTCGTTGACTTATCGAAGGCATTTCTGCAGTATTGATCACGATACCCTCTTCACTAAACTTCAGTTATACGGAATATCTGGACCGCCCCTTCAACTGTTGAAAAGCTTCTTGTCGGATAGGCAGCAAATTGTATGCGTCGATGGCTCCTTTTCTTCCTCTGCTTTTTACAGGAAGGGCATCCCCCAGGGATCTGTTTTAGGGCTGCTTTTATTCCTTACTTACGTATATGATTTACCGCAGTGCCTCAAGCGCTCGAAATGCATTCTATACGCCGACGATACCACCACCTTTTCTGGCAATTCTGATACAGATATATTAATTTCTGATTTGCAAAAAGACTGATGTTCCCTTAAAACGTGGTCTGCTAATAACAAACTATCTATTAACTCGTCCAAATCGTCTCTAATGGTATTTCACTACCCGAATAAAAAGTTGCAAATAAATCCTTGCCTCCATATAGCTCACAATCCGATTCTACTGCGGAACCAAACACCCTTTTTAGGTGTTATTGCTGAAATTCACTTAAAGTTCTAATGCCATATCTCCTCCCTTTGCAAAAAGATATCATTTGGCATGTGAGCGCTATTTAGAGCTAGACTGCACTTCACTACGAAAACTCCGTTGGATTTATATTATGCATTTATTCATAGCCACTTGAACTACTGCATCACATCGTGGGGTCGATCGTATAAAAATCCCCTTTCACAATTAAAAATTTAAAAATTAAAAAAAAATTAAAAAAATGATGCTCCGGAGTACGACAAATGACATTTTTTTTTCAGATGCGAGAGCAAATTCTCCGCCCCTACTCCTAGCCTCGCACGCTTCAAATGGTTCCAAGGCGTTTATGAACACGCAAAGCTCTTTTGCGGTTTCAAAATCGTGTTGAGAAAGGTAAAAAAGGTGTCGTAATACTTAGCGGAGGCTGGAATTCTGGTAATGCTTTACTCGGTGCAAATCGATCCACAAGATGGCGGAATCGACATATTTTCTTATATAAAGCTCAACGGGCGACTTCTACGACTTTGTGAAAAGAAAGTTTTTGTATTATCAGAGTTTAATCTAAAACGTCCAAGATTCAAGCTATTTCGAGCGTACGCGAACAGTTCTGGGCAAAAAACATGTGTAATTTGCTTTGAGACGAATTCGTCAGACGTCCCTACTTGCCGGAGTGCAGAAACCCTAGTGTTGGGCCTTTTACTTTTCAGCGGCAAACGACCACTCTTGCTTCCGTTAATGCAGTAAACGGTAAAGTCGCTAAAAAACTAGGCAGCGTGGTTCACTCAAAAGGCCGAGCTCACCAAACAACATTCTCCTGCGATCAGGAATTAATAGGAGGCAATGAAATTAAACTCTTTGGCAGGAGTTGTCCTTACGGGATGTGCATACTCTTCACACTGTCGCGCCCGGCATAGAGATAATAAGCCGTCACAGGGTTTCGGTGGTTCGGACTTGGGACTGAGTTATTCAGCCAGCGTGAGCGCACGTGAGCGTGCGCCTCGTGATCATGAGCAGTGAACTGCGTCGTCCAAGCACTATGTGAGGAGCTCCCGCCTTCGTCGTCTCGGCGTGGATGGCCCTGGGCGCGCCGTTCGCTAACCCGCCTAACTGAAACACCGTCGAGGCTACGCTTGAAACACAGATGGTGCAAAGAATCTTTTAGGGTACAGCATCCAAGAAAACAAATGCAACTTATGAAACTGAAGCGGAACGCCGAGCGATCACGCTGCGGGCGTCGTTGCTCCTGCGGTCACTGTATCCTTAAGCCGAAAACAGGTGATCGTCGAGCCGTGTGTGTAATGGCTTTAGACTTCGGTATAATACAAATATCTGGAACGGCATAAACAGAAACCGACACGACAGATGTTTTTTGTAGCTTTCGGGTGTTTTTAAGAACGTAAAAAGTTGCTTAAATGAAGGTCGGACTAGTACGTCACATATTAGTTCAAGAAATAGCTGTTGCGCTCCGATACCCTTGACCCCCCAAAATTCCCTTCTCAGGGGCCCTTTAACACTCTGACGCAACGCAGGCGATGCGGCGTGCCATAGAGGAGGGTTCCAGATTATTTTGGCCCCCTGGTGATCTTTATCGTGCGCCTACAGCTCGAACACATGGGCTTTGTTGCTTTGCGCCTGCGATAGAAAAGCGTCTGTCGCGGCCAGCAAAAGAACCCACGTACTCGTGCTTCATCTTCCAAATGCGTTGTTATTTCTTATCAATGTCCCATACCATATCTCCCAGATTGCAACTGCGTGAAGTCTAAAGAGATTCCTGAGCTTCAGTTTATCAGAAGAACTGCGGTGTCATTTTTTTAGTGATAGTTAGGAAACAAAAATGTTCACCTTCAAAACAGCGCAATTTTCGGACCCCAGAAGGTTTTCCGGCGTAGATATTGCCGCTTTGCTTAATTCGTGACCGTTAAGCTCACGGAGATGAAACCGCAAACAAAGACGCACTTTTGCTACAAGAACCATCGTCAAGACAGGGTATATAAGCACGCAAAAAACTTTTATAACTACTCATAACTCTACCACATTTCCCACATCACCGCGTTGTTGAGGTAGAACCTCCATGTTTACACAGACAGGCTCCGAACCGAACACATAGGAATAATGCAGGCATGATATTGCGACTTGCCTCTTGGAAATGAAATATTTTCTCTCGCCGTCATATCTCAAGCTATGTAGGTATCGCAGCCGAAAGATTGGCTCTCTTATAAATAACTTATCAGGGCTCATTGGAACACTTACGTTCGCCTTCTTGGTGGCTTCAGGATGATTATGAAGGTTTATTTATGATGGTTATGATGATGATAATGCCCTCAACAGTTTTGTCACGTACCCAAAATGGGAGATTGGCGATGGGTAACTCACTTGTTGAATTAGTGAGGACCTCAGGATAATTATTGATTTTCTTCAAGACAGAGGTTATGAAATAAAACTTCGTTATGAATAAATCCCAAATTGCCCATTAATTCGTAGCCTTCAGCAATTCAAGCGTCCAGAGCAGAACTATTTTAGTTTGGCGAAATGCAACGTTCTTCGTCGTCGTGTTTAACGAATGCGAGACATGACCATGGGCAGCTTGACACTGCGCGGTGGCTACGGCGCTGTGCTACTGATACTAAGCACGCGGGTTCACTTCCCGGCCACGGTGACCGCTCTTCTGATGGAAGCAAAAGCGAAAACGCGCATGTGTTCGATACTTCGGTGCGCGTTAAAAGATACTCAGGTGGTCAAAATTATTCCCGAGCTTGTACTTGGAGCACTTCATCCCCTGTGTGGCATCGTCGTGTTGAACCTCATTATCAACAATCAACCATGGGAAGATTATGCATTTTCTGGAAATTGAAGCTAATTGTTGTGTGGACGGTAAAACTTCAGAAGGACATGACTGTTGTGTCGCTGGATTTGACCGACGATAAGAGTACGGCGACTGTAGCGAGGCGAAGCGCGACGTGGCACCGGCACACGAGACCGCGGCACGAACAGGGGGTACAAGTCCCGCGGGCCGCGTATATTCGTTTCGTAGTCAGTACAGCCATGCGTCACCTGAGCTTGCTTCTAGCGGCCGTTTATTCACGACGACCGATGATGACACGCGTACACACATGATTACCTTAATCCAATCACGTGGTCGTTCGACAAAGACATCTATTACACACTTTCCACCAAAGACGCGCACGTAGTGCCCATACGCTCCAAAGGAAGGGGCCAGTGACCCACTACAGAATGACAATGACGTGATGACAAAATTAAGTTGATATACTACGAGGAACTTTGTGCATAGCCTTACTAGACATTGGCCTTTTCTTCTCATCTTTGGAAATATTTGTATTTTGCATATCGCGCTTCAAGTGTTGGACCTTCACTACGATGTCATTTACTCTTTGTTATAGCGGAATAAACATAGGCAGAATCATATTCTATCCATCAAGTGGTCCAGCTTAACAATTTCCGAGTGAAAGGCAATGTTGACTTTAGGGGGTCTGTAGTGTCTACATTTCTTGCTTGGCATGCCGAGGCAATTTATTTACAATGATTAAAAGGGTTCCTAGCGGTTATCGCCATCGTCACCATGATCTGACCTCGAGATAAAAGTGGAGAAGAAGGAGAATTGCGGTTCAACAATGAACGTCAAGCGTGCCGTCCGGGAACCAACGCCTTCCGTGTCCACGAATGCAAGCCCGAAGGCAACACTTGCAACCTGGCTGACTGAAGGTGCCAAGACCCTGACTGAAGGCCCGGAACTTCCTCCTCCGGGATCCTTTGTTCCACCTCCTGGGCTCTTCGTTCCGCCTCCTGGCCCATTCGTTGTCCCTCCCGCGGCCCATTCGTTGTCCCACACGTTGGATCCTGGAAATACTGGGTCCACCCTTCCGATGGCACCTGAAGGTACTCCTCATACGTTTTTATTCTTCCAAGGTGCTAAGTTTGCTCATTCTTTCTTTGACAAGATAAACTTATCACGGCGCATATTGTAATCCTAAGAAGTGGTCGCTGATAACCAATGATTAAACAGAAACATTTTCTTACCGCCTCCATTACTGCCTAAGAAGCCCGCGGACGAAAGAACGTGTCATAGAAGACGATCACTCATCAGCTTCTGTGGAGTGCTAGTAATGTCTTCATTAAAGTATTGCTTCCCTGATTGTACCATTGTAATTTAGAACCGAAATATGCTAGTGAGAGCCCTGGATTGACCGCATGTGTGGCCGACGAACACAATGGTCCGACGAACACAATGGTCGTGTTTTTTTTTCTGCCGCCTAAAATCGTAATTGAAACTCCAGTGACAAAGCAAATACGGCCTAAAAAGATACAACTACGCCGTTCTCGTTGCGCCTATACGTACCTGCCTGCCTGTCTACGAAACAACTCTCGCAGAAAGGCATCGTGGTATCAGTGCCTTGCCTATTTTCTGACTGCCGTTTCTGACTGCCCGTTGCACATGGTGCACAAACGTTTGCTGCTGATATGCTTCAACTCTCATAAGCTAGTTTTGTGTGTTTGCTCTACATATATCATCAATAGTAGAGCAATCGCTGGCACATCTGTCAGACAACATACAACTATAGTTACGTTGAAAGGCAGAACATGGAGAGAAAGAGGATTGCTGGTAATGAATATAGATTCTATGATAATAGATATGACCATAGAATATATTTTCCCGACAATATTGCAACTATAACGAAGTCTTCATTCTTTCTTAAAGCATTAAAAGTGTTCTTAGAAATTCCAAATGATTACTTTAGTTATGCGGGGGCGTTGCTGAAGCTATATGTTTGATATATTTTGTGCTGGTGTTAATTGCGCTAACACTCTGTTACCTGGGTACTATAGCCGAAATTACTCACTTAATGATCGCACTCGCATAATGATCGCACCCCTGAAGTCGACGCCATAATACGATTTTTTTCCCCGTGCAATAATCGCACCCTGACCTTGCCGCAGCCATAGGTCGTATTTGTGGCAAGTCTAGCTGACGATGGTCATGCTTACCTATGTTTACTCACCTTTCAAAGCGAATATGGTTACGTTATTCCCGCACACTTGCCGATATTAGCAATATCGGTAAGCATGAGTTTATGATTTGTGCGGAAGAAACTTACTAAATGCACATAATGTACTCACGCGACAAAGAAAGTGTCTTAGAGAAGCTTAGAGAAAGTTTTCATAGAGTGTCTGTCCCGCACAGTGACAGCAGTAGCCAGTCATTGGTCGACCTGATGTCCCCCCGCAGCCAAGTCGTTCCGGCGCGCTCCGTGTGAAAACACTGCATTTTCAGTCACTTTGCTGCGCGGCTGGCGGGGGTTGATAGAGGTCTGATGTTTTTATTTATTATGGTTATTATGTTCATAATACCTATCGTAAAAATTCTGACCTGCAACTTGCTTGCGTTTTCTGCAATGAAACGTTTTTCGCGAAAAACCTATTTCGCGCAATGGGCGCACCCTTAAATTTGCATTATATTTAAAAAAAAAAAGTGCGATCATTACGCGAGTAATTGCGGTATATGGTTGTTAACGTACCTTCTCTTCTGCCGACTTTGTATGCATGCCATTTTCCCTCATTATTTCTGTTTTGGGTAAAATTTCCTGCGCTTTTATATTTTAGGCTTCATATAATGATGTCTCGCAACATTTATTCTATTGTGAACCGGTTGAATATCGTCCTAATCTCCCCCTTTGTAATGCCTTCCGGGTCATAAGGGTACGACAAAAAATAAATACACATAAAATGTTGCGAAGTTATAAAGTAAGCCTTATAAAGTTTTTTCAAATCATTTTTGGGAAATTTTACTTGCATTCAATTTTTAGACGTAATGGACGCTTGGGATTTTCGAAACGAATGGTCCCACTTCTCTACAAACTTTGCAGACGAACACTCGGCAGTGCGTCGCAATTAAACAGGGATTTACTTTTCTATTGCAAATGTCACACATAAAAACAAGGATTTCTTTTATTAAAACTATTCTTGGCGATACCTGGCTTGCTTCGTGCAAGTACCACTAAGGCGCGACTGGCATTGATTTTAAATCCTACAGCGATCATACTGGCGCACGGAGTGCAACGGCTATTGAAGGCATGCATGCTCGCTTTAAGCTCAAACCGTACACATTTACAAAAGGGCTTCCACTCATGCAAAGGCTCACAGAATATAAAACGGCAGCTTTCGTGGTTCGACCCATGCAATCCTGTCCAAAAGCTAATGCATTTCTCCATGGACCGGTTTAAAATGCTCTGACAAGATGTATGGACACACGGCACATGGTGAAATCTGGCTTCCATTGCGTCAAAATGAAGATCCCGTAAAAGGAACAGTTTTAGAGGAAACAATACACGCATCGGTCATGATGAAAGAGAGCAACAGCATACCTTTAAGACATAAAACACTTAACAAAAAAATGGACGCCATTCCGCCCTGCGAAAGCGGATGTCCAGCGCTGCTGTAGTATACCCCTACACCTGCTGAGGAGGAAGGGTATCAAATGTTTCTAATTGTCGTGGCGGACGTTCGCTTGCACCCGGCTTCTCTGGCGGCAAATGCTGGGCCATGACGCATGCGCTGTGCGTCTTGGGCGATAACAGCTGGGTCCTTCCCAGCCTGACACATGCACTAGCCCTCGAATTACGTTAATCCCTCTCCCCTTTCCCCTTCCAAGAGGAGCGGCAAACCTAACCTTTACTAGGACACAAATAGAGGGGGGGGGGGCATTGCTCACATGCGCCTTATCATCAATCATGCGGTTTAGATGAGTTGCTTTGTGGTTTTTTCTTTATATGAAAACTGGGCTCTACACTACAGGCCTGATTAGCCTGACTCATGCGTTTGGCGTCGTGGGCGAGAACTGTTTGGTCCTGCCTGAGTTTTTGTTTACGACGTGAAATTTTCCGACTAACGAGAGGCTAACAACTTCGCTATAATATACGTTTAGACCATTCGTGGATGCATCTGCAGAGTGCGCGAAAACTCGTCGCTTGGGTTCGTTTTTGGTATCAAATTTAGGTCTTGGAAGGTGTCACGAAGGATTTTGCGATTTTTAGCGTAATTTGTAGGCGCTTTTAGCAAAGAGTTTTACCCATTTTTGACGCAGTTTCGATGTGACAAAAATTTTGTGCTCGTTTAACTTTTTTTCCGGAAGTGTTGGTTAAGTTTTTTCAACCGATTACCAAATCGTTGTGCAATGCTTTGAGCAGTCAGCTGGTCATGTCATTCAGGGCAATGAAAGACCGACACAATGCGTGTGGAGAAAATCTTCTTAGCCAAAAACAGACGCACATGCTACAATCGCCACTTCGAAACTAGCAGGAAAACAGTAAGCACGTTTTATGAGGATTGGGCAAAGATACCTTTGTGCTATGGTGACAATATGGGCGCGTAGACAAAAAAAAAGCTTCAGCGCAATTCCCGGTTGGCAGTGTCCTTTTTTACATCTACAAAACTAATAAAGTAAAGGTAACTGTGGCTGCCTTATGAATTCAAATTGACACTTTGGAACTTATCGCTCTAACATTTCTGAGAAATAATGATTCCTAGATAGCAAATCAGTAGTAACCGGAAAAATCAACTGCCGATCAGTGCTTCGGCGGTTCAAAACACGCTCAACATATAACATACGAATCTGATGATAAAGGTAAGAATATGTGTGCGTGCGTAAAGTTTAGGACCACGGTACTTACATAACTGTCTGAGACACACGGGTAAACTCAGTCTAGGTAAGCTTCAAAATGCAGTGTGTCTCTTCTTAAAATCTCGATAACTACTTGGGGAAGACTTCTTGCATGCAGGAATATTTGCAGCCGCTTAGATTAGAGCTGAAGGATGATCAGCCGGTCAGAGAAGGGGAAACACGATGCCGTTGACATTATTTAATACACGAAAAGTGCACGCGCGTTGAGTAAACATAAATTGTTGCTCAGCACACACCTTCAGGGATAATTTTAAAATTTGTGTAGCCTGCACCGTCTGTAAATTTATTTTAGGCGTAATAATATGTGCGTGTGTGTAGGTACTCACGTGCATATTCATTTCTACCGTTTGGGAAACTGAATGCTTTATCAAATTAGCGGTGACTAAGCTGAGTGCGCCCAATCGAGGAGCACCTCACCCGCACGAGCAAGTACCTTATCTAACTTGGCTGGCAGTTGTCGCTCCGAGATAGCAGTAGTAGATTGGGTATAACGTCAGATTCACTAATGAAGTGCAGCCCAGGTGCTGAATTGTTGATTTTGATCAACGCTAATTGCACATCCTGCTCAAACGTATGTCTAGTACTTTAGTGAAATGATTTGGGCTTACAATCCTAGCGGCTGTTTTTGTGGCAGGAATGCGCGTATAAGTGATGGTGGAGGACAAGCACGTGTGTCATGCTTAGTGTGCGTTTGCGGTTCATCGTGCCCTACTAGTGATTCCAATAGAGTTTAGTGCCTATTAAATTTTATATCGGTGCTGAATAGAGAAGTTTAGCTCTGCTGTGCTTGGCGACGTTTGTCTGGATTTAGGAAACACTACTTATGATGAACATATTTGATGCTTTTTTGGTCGACTAGAACCCACCGCTCAGGACGTCAGCGCCAGAGGCGAAGGAAAAACAGGAGGCGGGCCCTCAGGATGGCTCAAAGGCAGCCCCAGGACTGGGTGTTCTGCCTCTCGGTCACCTTAGCCGTGTTGATTTTCATCCTGGTGGCCCTGGTCTACTACGTCTCATACAAGATGACGGTGCGGTCCCGGACACATCGACCCGGGCACGCCCACTCGCACCCTTTTACCGATAGCTGGCATTACTAGCATTCTGTGTTTGAAATGAAAGTAACGACATTGCTAGTATTTTCAAATAATTGGATGCTTTAGCTTTACGTGAAAATAAAATTAACAAAGGAAATAAATTCGCTGAAATATTATTAATCTATCCGGTTCTTTTGTATTGACAAAGGCGTTTATGAATCATGCGCTGCAACCACATGCACTGTGGGCTGCCTGGTTCATCGGTTGCCTGGTTACACATCACATGCCTGTTTATCTTTACCATGGCCATCAAAACATTGGGCATGGGAATAGCAGCAAGCATACATTGTTAGAGCGGCTAGAATGAAGATAGTAAGCAAAAAGGGAAAAACACAGTTAGTAACCTGCGTGAAAAGATAGAATGGACTTTGAGAGATGGTTGTCACTGCTGCATTCCCGGGGTGCTGCCCTGATGGCTAGCTTATGTAGTCCGGAGTTGTTGCTGTCGATGTCGTTGTGTACCTCCTCAGATTCTCAAGTATCCGATCATGCAGTACGTGAAACAATTGTTTTGACTCTTACTACAAATTACCTAGGAAAAAAGTGTCATGTAGGAAAAAAAAAAGGAAACACGAGTGTCGTATTTTCTGAGAAGTGTTGCCCAGAAAGAGCTTGTACAAACGGAACAGATATAGTGCCTCTTCGGTATGAGCGCAGGGTTTGGGCAGCGTTCGGCAGAATAAGTGTCCCAGTCAATTTTGCAGGGACGAAGGTGATACCAACAACGATGACATTATTTTTGAGAACCGTCGCTTAATTACCCCAAAGCTGCATCACAGGCATTTCTTCCTTGGTGCAAAGCATAAATAAAATACAGTGATGTACTTCACAATAAACCTGAAGCAACCGTGACCATAACGAACACATATTTACAAAGAAACGGGTACTTAATGGTATACCGTGCAATCCATTTATTTCGGACAGCAAAAGGAAAACGTCTCAGTTCAAATTATTGAAAATTGCCGCTGAGGAAAGTGGAGAACAGCTGTGCACTCCTACTGGAAAGTTGTAGTGCTCAGTAAGAATGGGGTACTTGAAAACGTCCGTGAGTGTAGGCTGTATGTCGTACTTGAAGGCTAAAATCAAAGACTTTTTGGTTTAACGGACGAATCTAGTGAAAGGCCCCTGTTTCTCCTTCTAAACTGAACAAAAGGCGGGAGTGATTCCGTCCATCAGTACCACCGAGCGAATGGCCGCACTAGTTGTTGTTCCTTCTGGTACAGGACATACCCAGTAATGGGATCTGCCAATCATCAGTGGTTAGGGAGGAGAACTTTGTTGTTTAATTCCTGCGTACTGTATAAAGATTGTTTAAAGAAGCTCTAAAAAAATTTTGATCCACAAAAGTTGGGTATCATTAAAAATTCAAAGGGAGAGTAAACAATTCATGTTATCATGAGAGTTGATTATATGAGTTGACGGCAGAAATCCGTCTCACAAGACCCGTATAAAACGAATGCCTGTACTGACATACCAAACCCAATCTTTTCAGCGGCACCTCAAGGAGCTGATTCCTGATCAGAGTTACGCCTCCAGAGGATGTTAGGTAGTTGTCAAAGGACTAATCTACATTACAGAAAAAAACTCTGAGGCGCTTAATCGAGGCGAGACAGATACGGGTCCTTGCAGGCTAGGTAAATTGACAAACATGTGGTATTGTCCATAGGCTATCCAAGTTATCGCAGATAGTGACGCAAGAATGCCTACAACTGTCTTAGGGCTTCGTGCTACTTTTCTTCCTACTTACTGGCAGCGATTGGCTCTGCTGCAACGACCTATCATAAGATGCCTGATCTGTCATCGCACCATGACATTGCACGCTCGTCCACATGATCGTAAGGCGCAATGACTACATCTTTAAAAACTCTCACCATAATGGTTTTAGGAATTGCAGTGTCAAGTCGGTGATAGCCTAGAAGCGCGAAGCAAACAGACGTGCGCTCGGGTTTTTGGATTCTAGCCAGAATAATGCCTTTATTCAAAATGACGTCTCATATATACCTTCATCTTAGTCCCTTGGTGGCAGAACCACAGAAACCAATACCATAGATACTACACACTTCTTCCTTTGAAAAAACTGCTTCACTATACTTCACTGCACTGCACTTACTTCACGGTACTTTGTTGTACTGCACTTCACTGTGCTTCAGTGTATTTGCACTGTACTTTTTTATAGCAATAGTATGCCTGTTGGCAGAAATAATATCTCACGGGTACAGATTAACTCACGTTTCTCCAAGAAACGCAAAGAGAGAGCGATTATGGGGTCCCCAAATCCACCGATGAAGGTCAGGTGGTCGGCCGGGGTGGAGGCCTGTGCCTCGGAGGTGTCTTGTTATCGCCGCTTCCATTGAAAGGCAAGTCCACAACAAATGTTCAGTGTCCGCATCAGTCTGCCTTGCAAGCTCCTTTCTGACGTTCCTTCTGGACAGGAGTTTCATCGGGTAGCCGATCAACTGAGTGCTTCTTTGCGAGATCCTTTATGTGTCACTCCTCTGGGACTCGGTCTGATCTTCTTCGCGAGAATCTAGGCCGCAGAAGTCAGCTTACGTACTTCCATTTTCCCGTTCAAGGGTTTTTATTGCACTACATGCACACCTTGGGTATCCAGTTGAAACTTTATTAATGAATCTCTCAGAATAGCTGAGATTCGCTTTGTGTTTTTTTTTCTTTTAGCTCGGTCGCGTGACCCTTAAGCTCACGGCGGAGTTCTTCAACGATTTTTCCAAGTTTGGCTGTTTCATTTATGCTGTGTTCCCGAAGGCGCCTGCTGCTTTCAATATCTTTTTAGTGTCTTTCCCCGCTCTAACAGAGCGGTATAGTCACGCTTCATTTGGTTGTCGTCTAGTGGTTCGATAGGTATATGAGAGCATCACGGCTGATCTTGTGCGAGTATCAGACGGAGAGCATAAATGCCATCTACGTCCAGTAGAAATTTGCCTTTTGCCACCGCATAGAATAAGAGGGGTTTTGAATTTCTTGAAACAGAACAGTGGCTGTTTATTATCCTGTCGAAGGTATAATACCACCCGCAGTTTTTTTAAGAATTGGTGTTGGTGCTCAAGTGTCATCCGCGTAGCAAAGTGATGTTGAAAAATTTCTCCGGATAAGATTGAGACACTTGATCCTATGTCTACAATAAGGTAAAGTAAATTGCCATTCAACGGGACATCAGCTAGAAACCGTTCCGTCATAGATTTGCTTGTTTGTACACCTGGTTTACGACTATTTCCTCGTCGTTGTCGGGTGGGGTCTGTACGTTTCGCAATGGTGGCCGGGTGTGTTGTGTTAGACGACGTGACGGCGTATGCGTGGCTGCAGGACGCGGCGTACGGCAGGCTTTTTTGAAGTGGTGTCGTTTACCATACCTGGAGCACATGTTTGTGATGGCTTGGCTCTGTTGAAGTGGATGCCGTGCCCGGTCACAACGGCCACATTTCGCGATAAACTTCGGTTACTGGTTCTGAAGATAGTGGAGCAAAACTCGCGACGTGGAAATCGAAGTGGTGGACTTCCTCCCGAGCCGTCTATCGCTTTAACTATTTTTTTCTTGAGCTGCTAAATAATTTAGAAGTAAATCCTGAACTGAAGTTATGTGTTGGATAATTCGGATGGCTTGGTCAAAGCGTTCCTTGGTGCGAGGTGATGTAGGTCCCACGATGAGCTAATCGACGAGTGAAGAGGCTTCTTTGGAGCCCAAATACCACTGTTCGCCCGAACATTCAATACAAAGCGCAAACTGGATCGACGGTTCAATGTCTTGTTGCCGTAAGTTTCGCAATTGTTTACGGTTGACCGATTGCGATGACGCGACGTCGATGTGAGTGGTGAGGCCTTAACGAGGTAGCCATATTCGCCTAGGGCATGTTATCCCGCCTGCCTGGTTGACTCGACCATGCGATCGATTCGATTAGCAAAGTGCTGTATTGGGCTAGTTGGTGATTCATCTTAATAATACAGCGCAACAGAAACAAAGACTTTGTTTCTGTTGCGCTGTATTGTTAAGATTCTATTAGCTTGAGTTCCTAATCGGGTCTTCAGGAGTGCCGCCCTTTGTTGCGGTGTCAAAAGGTCGCGTTCTGCTGCAATAGATATGTTGCGAATGAGCCGTGCCAGTCGCTCTATATGGAATGGCCGGCCTCCCGGGCTGCGACAAAAATGGAGGTGCCATCGCTGCGATGTCAGCCATGCTGCGTCTCGTCGTGGAAGGGGCACCCACAAACTACTGAACCGCGAAGCCAGAACTTTGGTTGCTCACTGGCTGTACATGTTGGAACTTGTCGATGGTTTGCAGCTTGGCTTCATGCTGACGTATTTGATGCTTAAAGCTCTATCAATGCCTATATCGTGACTTTGATGCTGGCCGCCGTCTTATCACCTGTGCGGTCGTCCCGTGTGCTTTACTCTCACTGGCACCAGGCCTGATGTTTCGGCACTCAATGCCTGAAATGAGCTCATACGGCGTGTTCGGTGGCTTACACACTAATGAAGGGATGTAGACCGCTTTTCTCTTCGAACGGTTCTAGCTTAGACTGCGGGGTCGTAGTGTCGCGTCGGCGACAGCCCCGAAGGGGGAAGCACACAAACGTGCCCTCGGGTTGCAAATTCGAGCAGAGTTATAATAATCATAAAAACGCCACAGATGTAATTTGGGCTCAGCCACCTGGTGGCAGAACCGCCACAACCGAAACGGAAACCGAAACAAGAACCCCGGACACTACAGATATATTTTTGAATATATTTTATACTTTCACTCCGAAAGCGACACAGCCTCTTGTCTAGGCAGCGCGTGTGCTTCTCTGCACTTGTACCAGGTGCCCAGCCGCCATCATCGATGCACGTTTTTCGAATTATGCGAGGCGAAACCTACTCATTTTCAAACTAACGCTCTTTTTTAAACATCCGCTTCTAAGGAGTTTCGCTCTATCGCATGGTATAGTTTGAAATATTCACAAATTAGAACTATTGAAGTTTTAATTACTGACCTTTCACAGCGCTAAGGTAAACCTAGTGGCCTTAAAAAGCATGAACGCATGTACAATTGCATGCGCTGGAGGCAGCTACAGTTAAAACCTGAGTCTACACACCAACCTTTGTGGTCAAACAGCGAGTCCTTTTGTATGCCCAACAAATGTGTCCTGAGTTTGAAAAGAATCGTGAGATGGCAGTGGGCATTCACAGGATGGCCTGATCACTGCTATGTAATAGACAAAATTTTATTTTGTGGCACATTACCTTATACGAGCTGTGGTAGATTACCCTTGGCTGCACCTTAGTAACGCGTTGAAAGAAAAGATGTTGGTCAGAGCTTAATGGTAGATACTATATTATTTTTTGTTTCAGATCAATTTATTCTGCCTTGTATTTATCACATGGTATAGTATCTATTTTTTAAGCTTCTAAATAAAATATCAATCTTCGTGTTTTATTTATTGTACTTACAGCTATGTGCCGGGCTCAGCGTTCACGAGCTGATGCAAACCTTGGGTCACGCACTCGCGTGCAAGGCACGAGGGCGGGCTGATATTTCCAATGCCATGTTTTAGCCGCAGCCATCGGCTAGACTCTGACTCGCATCGGAAGTACACGGCATGGAGACTTGCCGCTAGCGATGAGGACGACCCGTTTTAAAAACTGACGCATCGACCAAGAGCGGTACGGTGACGCACGGCTCCGTCGAAGAGTTTTCTGGTATGGGCTGGGCTTCATCGTCGGAGTGGCTTCAGTTCTACTTAGAAGCCATCGGTCTCTCGGAGGACACTCAGAAACGTGTCGTTTTGCTGACGTGTGCGTACCGACTACGAACGAGACGGTAAAAGAATTCGTGGCACCCCAAACGGCCAGCGAAGTTTCTTTTGAGGAGATCATCTCTCGCTTGCGAGACTACTTTTAACCCACTGTGTTCCTAACTGTACAGTCTCTGTAGTTTGCAATAACGGGACCAGTTGCTAGGCGAGTCGATCACGGCTTACCGTGCCGCCATTAAGACTTAAGCTGCGCAGTGCACTAACATGGCTATCTGGGCGTGTTGGTTTAACATGATTAAGAGGAGACAGCGCGGTTTACACACGGACACAGGGAAGAGTACCTGACACACACGAGCGCTCGTGTGTGTCAAGTACTCTTCCCTATGTCCGTGTGTAAACCGCGCTTTCTTCTACTAATCATGCGCAGTGCAACTTCTGCACACCGTTGCTGGCGGCCGCATCGCAAGGAGACGGATCGGGGCCACAGACAACCATGCTTTCCCTCGATGTCATATTACGTGACAGAATTGTTTGCGGTTGGCAAGATGCTTGTTGTGTCGCGGGCGGTGACCGACGACAAGTCCCCGGCACCTAGAAGGGGTGCGATGTACGCCAGCACACCAGAACACGGCACGAAGAGGGAGTGCGAGTCTGGACCTGCTAAAGCCCAAAAATCGACTGAGCTATCAAGCGCCGTTTATTCACGACGACTCATGACGACACGAATACACATGTGACTGGCTGACTCCAAACTCGAAGTTGATGTCTAGCGTTCGTCCTGTCATTTTCTTACTCGAGTGGTCCGTCTTTTGCGCTAGTACAATGTACCCAGTATCGAGACGCGTGTGTTTGACAACTACATCTATTACACACTTTCCGATACAGAGCGCATATGAATCATCAGGGGATAGTGTGTACTAAGCAACTGCTCTGTGAACGATATTGGTGGCCCCAAATGGATCGTTCTGTTGAACAACATCTAGAGAATTGTCACATCAATCAGCTGCCAAAGAAGTCAAGCCCCGTGTAGCGCCGTTGCAGCCAGTTGAGTGATCTGAAGGGCCTTGGCAAAAGTTCAGGAATGGACATTGTCGGTCCGTAATTGTATCTTATCCTCAGTATCTCGTTACAATAGTCGACTGCTGTGCAAAGTGGCCTGACGTTCTTAGCACGAATTTGATTACTTCTGAGGAATGTGACTAGGTTGTTGGACTGCTCTTTCAACCCTGAAGGGCTTCCAGAGGTTTTGGTGACGTGCAATGATCCAGAGTTTGTCTCCAAAGAATTCCAGGGTTACATAGAGCAAAAATGCATCCGCCACGTGTTCTCGTTTATTACAGCCACGCTAACGGCCAAATCGAACGTTTCAACATTGTTCTTAATCTATAGGTAGCCAGACTGGAAGGCAAAGATGTTTCGAATAGAATTGCACAATTCCTCGGTTCTTACAGGGTCACACCACCTTCTGTTACAGGCCTTCCTGCAGCTTTCTTGGTACATGAACATCAGCCTCGTTCCAAAGGGGATATTAGGGCCCTTTTTCGGCACGTGAAATCGGGCTAACACTCCCTCGCAGTTGCACTAGTATGAATCAGCCTTTTTTGAACTTCACAACGCAAGCGATTGAAACATACATCTTTAAGGTTGTACCTTTAATGAAAAAAAAAACAGAAATTCTAGCGTAACCGCTCTTCCCAAATGAGGTGGTGTAAACAGATATGAGGGTCATTGCTTGAATTGAATTACCAAATACGGAAGTAAAACACAAACTGGGTGCAGTCGCAAAACCAGTTTTTTGACTGCTGCCGATTTTTTTTTCGTCACATACGAAAAATTGAAAAAGTATATTTTTGGGACATAAATTGGGTTCCTACCTTAACAAAATCACAAAAGAATTTCTTAGTTAGTTTTGGAAAACATATAGCAGCAAAAAATATTTAAAATTATTTTTATAACTGCGCCTAGAGCCAAACTAAAGCTCTAGTTGTATAAAAATAAACTTCCCTTTTTGTTCATAAACTATTTGCGCAAGTTGAATAATTTCTTTTGAAAAACTGTATGTGCAAATATTTTAAATACTGCGCGGTTTCCATTCAGAAATCCCTAGATATTTAAACAAAAAGCTTTCGTAACAGTGCAGTTAGTCAACCATTTCTCACAGGTAGAATAGCGTTATAATTTACAGAAGGTTATGTAGTTCAATGGCGTACTGTACTACTATCCGTTGCGGGGTGATCTCTGCGGTTCCTAATAAAGTCTGTTCGCACAATGCGGAATATTTAACGGGTGATGGATAGTGAACGTAGGTGCCCAAGTTCATCTCCGGCATATTTCGCTGCTTTTTGAGCAATCGACGACATTTGGGGGGTATGCGTAATAAATGTCTACTAACCATGTAAAAAAGTTGAATATTTAGTAGTTATTGAAATAAAAATTCATACTTCTTCAGCTTTTTTCTCGGCTTAAGGACCATATTCAGAAACGTTGTGACAGGCACACGGATGAAACATTTTCTGTGTGTAAAACGCTTCAGAGTTTCTTATGAACCAGAAGAGTAATAGTGTCTACAACCACTGATTAAAAAAATATGTACATAGCACGGACCCCAATTTATTCAAGTTTGAGAAAAAAAGTGTGAATAAAACAGGAATCTTTGTGAGAACATGCTTATTCTGGTTCCGAATGTGTATGTAGCATTGATAAAAACTAACAAAAAGGGTTTCAAAAATCAAATAGGCGAAGAGAAAATGTTCCTTTTCTCAGCGGAAATGGTGTTTGGAAAAATCGCACTTCTAATTTTCGAGTAATTTATTTGTTATTGTCCGTCTTGCAGGGATTCTGAGAAAAACGAGGCAATGCTAATACCACTACCACAGGAGACTTCAGGCTTAAAAGGTCACTCTAATATGCCGACAAATAGACCAATTACTTGCGCGCAAACGGAATGATAGGCGACCCACCTGTGGTAAACAAACGTTTCTCAATGCATCCGAAATGCCATTTGCATTCAAAGAACTACAGAAATATTCACCTCACTATGCGCTACATATGTAAGTAATTATAGAAATAAACATCATTACGCGTTTTTCAAGAAATAACAACAATATAAGTACCACCGTTCGTCACACGAAACTTGCAGGGACTTGGTGGAGCCACATGGGGACGCGCATCAGGCCGTTTTCAAATGATATAAGGGAGGTATCTAACGATGCCACTTCCTGGGGATGATCTGAAACAGTGTTGGAAACTTTTGGCACTATAAAAAATCTAATTTTTAGTCTTTCTTGCCTTCCACCCCGCTTAACGTGCTGGCGGTGCCTCGGCCACCTAGGGACATTCCCGTCATCTGGGAGAGGTTTAGATTGTTTCGCCTGGCCAGGATTTCAAGTGTTTCAGCTTTGCGCGATATGTGGTACTTCTCGATGACGAAGCAGAGCCCCGGACAGGCTCTGCTTCGCTACTTGTGTAAAGTACGCTTGTGGTTTTCTGATGAGCCAATAATTAAAGCAAAACTTTGGTCATCTTACCCAGTGGTTTGGCTGTAAAAAGAGTTGACCTACATTTGAGTCCAGATACACTGTCCCCTTGGCAACCATCAACTTGACTCGACTGGCTAACGTCAGCCGTATGTAGCGTTCGCTAGCCGCCCGGCGCCGCAGCCAATGCAGCTTTGGCACATGCGCGCTCCGCAGCTAGTTGGTCGCTTGGTCACGTGACTCGCCCAGTTCATGCGAGCTTGGCCATGAATGCAAGCGGTTCCGGGCCATTTTCTATTTTCTGTGCATTTTGCAGGAGCTGGGAGCTTTCATTCGACGGCGGAAAGCGGCGTCTGACCATCCATCGGATATCGACGAGCCAGCGGCTTCCCTGGAGGAATTTAAAGCGGGTGAATACTGTGGAACGAAGCGGAGCGAGGAATGAAGCGGACTGAGGAGTCAAGCAGACGGAGGAGGATTAAAGGGACACTGAAGTGAATTTGTCAAGATCCCGTTTTTGCTTGCACTGCGTAGACGGGCTCAAATTAACACACTTTTCAACGTTTATCCGTTTGATAAGTCGGTAATTATTTTATAAAGCGCGAAAGGAGAAAAACTACCATGTGTGGTCCACGGCGGCCGCAACAAAGAAAGGCTCTGACGACGGGAGGAGATGCACTGTGATTGGACGATGTCCAAGATTAGTATTCAAACAAGTTTCGGTTTCGGTTCTGTAAAACAACATGGTTGACATCCGACGGCATCGTTCGATGGGCATTCTCGATATCTCACTAAACGTCGTACCACGCTTCTGCCATGTTGTCGGGTGTAAAATGCCTAAGATAAGCCTCCCAGGACGGCTTGGAATCGTAGCAATCACTAGCCGAGGCCTACGCAGTAGGTGAACGCTCTCCGCGTCACCGCAGACGCTCAAATGCCATGGGCTTTTCCCCTATCTTTGGAACTTGCCTCACTCATGCCTGTATCATAAAAAGCGTGTTCGCACCAGGCCAAGGGTCTGTTGATTCTGGCCTGTGCCCACTGCCCGCAACCAGTCGGTGCTTATGGCAACAGCACGCCAACGAGAACTCGCTAGCGCGTCAGTGTCAGCCTGCGCGCGTTCTGTGAACTAGTTCGTGGAGCAGTGAACGTTACGGCCCAAAAATGGTGCACTCAGTATAGAAAACATCGGCCGAAAACGAAAAAGTCAACTTAAAAAAAAAAGCAAGAATGTACCCTCGGTGATTCGAACTTCTTTGCAAAATAACATTCCTAGTGCTCCAGACGACTCGGCCACGAGCCAGCGCTGCCAGCATAGGAAATATAAGGTATATATTTTATAACTAGTTTACAGTTTTATTTAGTTTTCAGCATTTTGAGCAGCTTATGTGACTATTCGTTGTATAGCGCTCGTGCAGCAAGCGCCCCCCAATTTTCCACAATATCTCACGTTTAGCAATTGCATTTCTTAAATGGAAAAGCGTTCGCAGAAGTGTGGTCGTGCTGCGGGGCGCTGTGCTTGTTCTCTAAGCGCAAAAAAGTTCTTTGTGCTCCCTAGTTTTACGCTGTACGGTAAAAGTATCGGTTGATTTTATTTCTTAGTACCTATATTAACTTCGCTGACTTTTCTCCCGCCTTCAAGTGGCCTTAGATTTTTCCTTCTGGCGTACCAGTCAGCAAAGCGTCACATGTGCGCTTGTGCAGCGCTTGTGTGGAAGCGACCTGGACTTGGCGCTTGATACAGTGTACAAAGTAACTAAATAAACGCACATTCCTGTATTCAAAAATGTGTCGTGGCTCAGTTTCAACTGAGCGAACGAATTGCGACGAACCGTGCGTGGCCGCGGTACACAAAACGCCGGGCCTTCTAACGGTCGAAAGGTCGGCGAGCCGTGCAGTAGCGCGGTCCTGCCGAGTCATCTCCTCCTGACGTCATACGGAAACGCCACGGAAAATGGACGACAATGCAGAGAAGATAACAGCAATTTGTAATTGATTTTTTACTACATAAATGTCGTAAGCGCACTGAGAGTGGTCGAAATATGGCCTATGGACTCCTGACTACAATTAGCGCTAGAAATCCCGCAATGATTGCTAATCACTTCAGTGTTCCTTTAAGGGGCTGAGTAGAGAATAAAGGCCGGCTAACACTGACGAAGAGCGAGCCGCTCGGCTCGAAAAAACCCGATGCTGTACCACAACCACTGACAAAGACAGGCCTTGTACAAACAGTAGAATCATTACAGCTAATTCTTAAGGTAAACAAGTTAAATCATGACTTAACTAGGCTCAGCCAAGCTTTGTTTGCATATAAATGCTTAGCTTCCCTAATCCCGAGACATTTTTTCTCTTTTTGGACCTGTAACTCTGCAGCCACCGCCTTTTTTAGGTATGTTGTTAAAACATTTAAAAGCATTCAATCCAGCAACTCTGATTTCGGTATAAAAGCAACATCTGAAACTGAGATATGCGAGAAGTTGGCGATTGTACCACCGAGTGGACCAGCGATTGGATCACCTCAAAAAGAAAAATTTTGCTGGGACCACTGGCATCAATTAACGTACGTAGTGCTTCCTGCAGACGTTCGCTATTTCGGGCGGCTCTGTGGCTAAAGAGCCCTCTCGTTGAGCGACCACCTGTGAGTATTTCGTATGATTCGCTCCTCTCCGTATCTGCAATGCGGACATACTGACACTTTAAAACATGCTCTTTTGGGTGCCGTGTGGCTGCCACATTCTGGTTTTTACACCGCAGAATGCTTGACCTAAGGCTGGGAGCCCACATGAAATCGTGAGATCCGTTCGTCGTATTTATTCCCCGGGTGGGCATATTTGTTTTTTTGCGCCAGCGAGGTGTAGCCGCCTTCTATGCGTGACCACTGCGCGCGATCTACTCTCTGCTGTGACACGTTTATACAATCGCGATAGGGCACCTGCAAGATTAACTGGCCGCGATGGGAAGCTATCCTCCTGCGTTGGTGGACTAGTTTCATCGCTGTCGCCAATACTACCGTACCATGGTAGATAGTACTTATTTAGGTGATGTAGGATGGAGATGTCGGCTCGCTAGAGCGGATGTATCTCCTTACATTTATTGAAACAAGCGCCCGGCCACAACTGGAATGGGCAATGACGAGCGACCGCCAAGGTGCGCTGTTCTGTTTGATCCGTCACGTGGGAAAGCTCACGCGGCAGTCCAAGCACCGCTGATGATGATGGTGGCACTGAATGCGGGTGGTGATGATGCGCTACTACAGAACTCTCAGATTCTATAGCGGAGAGCTCATATAAATAATAAATGTATGACATGTGTGGTGAGAAGAAGTATGTGCAGGTATACACAAGAGAGTCAATAAGAAAGGTTTGTCGGCATTCAAGTTGAGACAGTAACCAGTCCTGTCAGTCTTGTAAAAGAGTTCAAGGCGTAGGTTGCATTCAGGTGGGAGTGGGGCAGCAGGTGCAGGTAGCAACAGATGTTTTGTGCTGCCAAAGCTGACAGGCGCACCCTGTCACAGGAGTCGCCTCAGAGCTCGAGCGCATTGTCGAATCCACAACATGATCCCAGAAACCGGGTCGTGAGTCCGTGCGAGCGTTTCGCTGCTCCTTGATGGAGGCGGCTTTGTGCTTGCATGGGGCCCGATAGTTGGTACGATATCAGGGCAAAGTCTGTCCGCTTTTGTCTAGGGATAGCAAACTGGCGAAGTGACATGGACACTCGTGGTTGCTTTGTCCAGTGAATGACCTTACGTCGGAAGTAACCTGTTCATGAAGCACGTAGATGGGTGGTGAATGTCCGGCGGACGCGACGCTGCGGTTCTCGATGGTGCAGGGCCAGTTTCCTCAGCAGTGCTTGCGACACCGGCAACGTTGTGAAATCGGTTTAGTGATTCCAAGCGACTAGTCAGCCACAAGGTGCATGACGGTTGTTTGCGCTTGCAGCTGCAACTTCTCCGAGCAGAAGACGCAGCGTCGTTTAGCGGAACAGTAGCTGAGAGCAGGGCGTGGCAGGTGCAAACAAAAGGGAGTCTTCAAAGGTTTGAGTCACTGTGACTCAAGTAACTTCATGCGCAGCCTGTTGCAGGCATACTGAAAGAAGAACTTTGAGTGTTCGCTATGAAGCGTACTTTCCTCTATCTGAGTTTGTTATATTCGGGTTTGACAGTATTGAGTGATCGTTTTACGTGAAGAGCATCTTTATTTGGTGTGGCACACTTTGGCAACAATTGTACAGCGTGGTGACGAGATGAAAGGGAAACTTTCAAGATCAATCCTGCTGTGCTGAGGGAATTTCTTGGTATTTTAGTAAACTGATTTAATGAGAATTTAGTAATAGTGAAAGAAACTTTTAAGAAAGGCAAGCAACAATATACCGTAAAACGAAAAACATGCCGCATTATTCACGAAAACAAAAAGTATTACAATTTCGGATTCGTTGGTTTACCCACTGAAGAATGGCAAAAATATTGAAAGAGAAGCGCCCCAAGAGACAACAAGCCATGAAAAGCGCAATACTAGAGGCGGCTCGTCCAGTGTGCTCTCAAAGAAGAAGCATTCGGGACGTGTAAGGAGATTTACAAATATCAAGAACATCGCCAGCACGACATGTCAAAAAGTATTAATCAAGTGAAAGAGAAACATTCCATTGTATTAAAAGCGAACGGGTTTTTGGGATTGTGTCACCAGTCAGAGAACTTAAAGTTGTTGAGTGGATACTTGCTCGAAATGCAGCAAATTGTAAGTTTATACAATGCATGCAAGATCACACCTTGGCCTATATTTATTCCAAAGCTCTATAGCGCGCAGGCCTTTAGCGCACATGGGAGAAAAACAAACTGGCTAGCTAAGACATATTCCCGCATTTGATAGAATGGCATCCCGAAATATCGCTGCGATCGCCACGGAGCTCTGGCGTCATCATTCACACCCAAAATGTATGTTTCAGTTTCCAGAATACCTGCATCTACACATTGAAGAGTTAACCATTTAGTGACAACGACTAGTCGACGCCGTCTGTCACTGACAAAGCTCAAGCGCCTCCCGTAGAGCCCACGAATTCAGGCAGAGAAAGCGTAATGAATGACGCAAGCAGCTCACACGTATTTTCTAAACAGTTGCTTTGCTGATAAAAACGTAGGCGATGCAGAAAAGGCGACTCAGCCAAAGTTAACTTAGCGAAGTGGAGGATCAATGTTTGTGACATCTACACGAACCGTTACCCTTAGCCCTAGGGATACTGATCCTTTACCAAGAAACAAAATGGCCCAAAGAGGAAGCAGGAAATGGTGGGTGTAAGGTTCTCACTAATACAACCGAAAAAGCGGAAATGGAGCTAATCACTGAATACAAGAAAACATACATTTCAACTCTTAAAACACCAGACACTTGTTGAGGAATGCAAAATTCAGGAAAAAAAAACAAACACAAATGAAAAGACTTTTAGCTGAACAAGTGAGAAAAAATAACGCGTCTGAAGAAACAGAACGATTGAGTAAATTATCACACTCAGACGGTGAACCTTACCGCTTATCACAAAATGTCTGGCGTGTATGCCCTACCAGCGTTCAAAAAACGTCACTTTGTGGTTGCCACATCACGCAGAACAAACGATCAGTTGTCTTTTAGCTAGTAGACTCGAAAAAACTGAGACACTCATGTCATTGTGAAGTTCGCGAAGACAACGGACGAAACGTGGCAATTTATGCTTTCCCATAAATCGTATGTCAGTGCCTTACGAAACACGGACCTTGCGGCAAGTTGCCAAAACTGAATTCGGCAAAAGAAACCAAACGACTGAAATAAATTTTCACGATTGACGTAGACCTGTCTGCCCATAATTGTCAAGTAGAACAATTTTGGACAATCAGCAAAGTCTTCGATTCCTTCTAAATACATGCCCCTCTTCCCTTATTAACGGTGGTCTGGGACAGGTTATTGTTTACGAATTATTTTTTTTAAATATTTCCTTAAGTAGGCCCACAAAGCATTGTAAGACTGCGTAAAAGAGGCTCCGGTTTAGGTTTAGAGAATCTACGCACACTCTTTGTTCCAAATAAATATGGGAAAAAATTCAAATGTAAAAACTTTCCCTCCCCTAAGGCCAGCACCGCATTGAACAAAGAATGCATTCGACAGACTTGTAATGACAGTGTGCGCACAAACGATTTCGTTGTGTGCTTGCCTGTTGACACAATAAAAATCATGATTGTTCCAATCGACTGTGCCTTTCGCAAGAAAGAACATTTAAAGACGTCAACGCAAAAATGGCATTACTGCATGACGGCGACCTATCTGTGCCGAAACTGCTCCTGTGGGCTGCAAGTAAAGCGTGAAGTGCACGTAAATTTTAAAGCGAAGCTCTATTCTCGTGAATGATGCTGTCGTTGCTCCATTACACACTGCAGGATAGCCAGCTTTCTTCGACGACGATCATGAATGATTGCGGGAGAAGTGAAAGAAAAAAAACGCGCTTCATGTGTCCAGACCCGCACGTGAGTCCCTCGCGGTATGAATGAGGCGCCTGCCCGATTGCTTCCATTTCGTCATGGTCGAAGTCGAACGCACCGAACACTCCACCCAGCCATTACGCCTACAGAGTGCACACCCGATAGTTGCTTATTCTTGTGGGTGTTATGCTCGCATAGGTCAATCGAAGAATTCATCACAAGAAACCTTCGCATTACAACAACCGTCGTATAAGGACTGATTGGTGCAAAGTTTTTACTGTTATTTAGTTCCTACAGAGAATTTCAACTTGGCTATTTTTTCTGCACATATTGAGTATTGCCAACCACTAGGACATAATAAAACCTTACAGACTCCGCCTCTTTAATAAGCATTAGAGATAAACCGTGCGTCTAGTCTATGAATCCATTCCAATTTATAATGATGCTGTCTTTGATACGGACGAAGACCACAACAGCGTATTCCAGTGAGGGCAGTACAATACTTTTGTACACCTTGAGCCTTGCTCTTGTATAGCATCTTTCAATTTTCACCTTAACCGACCGAGTTTATGTTTGGCAGCTCCACAGATGTTTTCGATATGTTCGGGCCAATTTAAACTATACGTGATTGTCACCCCGAGATACCTAAATTAGTGCCACCTTGAAGTAGGTAATTATTTTCTTTGTAAGCAGCAGCCATGGATTTTCTCCAGGGCCGATTCACCAAAATCATTTTCGTGTGCCATGCCGCACCCTATTCATAAATATTTTTCATTCGTTTCAACAACACTTTCTCCGGCCTATTCGTAACGGCAAGGGAAAATACGGCAATAACCTTCTAAAAGGTTGTATTCAGTAGGTAGGGTGGCAAGCCATTAGCAAAGTCATCTACTTACAACAGAAGCCAAATTGGCCTAAGACCAGCCTTTGCGGCACACGAGATAAATCCTGAAACAACTAGGATCTTTCACCAGCCAGTTCAACATATTGCTTTCTATCTGTAAGGTATCCATGAACTTATTTAAACATTGTGCGTTACCTCCTAGTTTATACAATTTATCAATACGCGTAGTGCTTCATACGGAATCAAAATCCTTCGAAAAATAATTCTTATGAGATCAACGTGATACTTGTTCCTAATTAGCGGTGATGTGTTCCATTAATAGAAGCGATGGAATGAACATTCCTTCGCCTCTATTAACGGAACTTACATCACCGCTGTCAAATACCATTATTCGTGTTATTCGGGGGACGCCGTTATCTTGTAAATGACTTCATGCATACCTTACAGATAGAAACCAATATGTTGAACTTGCTGGTGAAAGATCCTCGTAGTTTCAATATTTATCTGGTGTGACGGAAATGCTGGTCTTGGGGCCAGTTTTGTTTCGGGTAAAAGTAAATGGCTTTGCTACTGACTTGCATCCTAGTTTGAACCACATCTTTTAGAAGACGATGACCGTATTTCACGTGCCGTTATGAATATTCCGGAGAAAGTGCTCTCAACCAAATGAATGAAAAATATTTATGAGGGGGTGCGGCACGACACACGAAAATCATTTCGATGGATCGGCTCTGAAGAAAACCTTATTGCTGTTTGCTAGCACAAAAAATAATTGCCCACTTCACGATGGCAGTAATTTTAGTACCTCGGGGTAACAATCACGTATAGTTTGAATTGTCCCGAACACATCGAAAACATTTTTGGATATGCCCAACACAAACTCGGTCGGTTAAGGTGGAAATTGAAAGATGCTACTCCAGGCGTAAAACTCAAGGCATACAAAAGATTGTATGGCCCTCACTAGAATACGGTATTATGATCTTGCGTCCGCATGAAGTGAGCGTCAATAATAAATTGGAATGGATTCTCAGACTAGACGCACTGTTTATCTCTAATGCGTATTGAAGGGCGGCGTCTGTAAGGGTGTTATTATGTCGCGCTGGTTTGCAATAACTCATAATGTGCAGGAAAAAAGCCAGGTTGAAATTCTTGTTTGAACTGTATAACAGTAAAAACTTTGCAAAAATCCGTCTTAATACGACGGTTGTTGAACGTGAAGCGTTGTGGCGATGAATTCTTCGGTTGGCTAATGCGAGTATATACCCACAAGAATGCCAACAGCAACTCTCGGATGTCTACTCTGTAGGCCTAACGGCTGGGTGTGGGGTTTTCGGTGCGTTCGCTTCGACCATGATGAGATGGAGCAATCGGGTTGGCGCCGGGTTCGTAACGCGAGGGACTCACGTGTTGTTCTGGTCACGTGAGGCGCGGTTTTTCTTTCACATCGCCCAAAATCACAAAGCGCAGAGTGTCATTACAAGTCTGTTGAATGCATTGTTTGTTCAGTGCGGTGCTGCCCTTAGGGGAGAAGCGCGATGAACGGGAAAGTTTTTAGATTTAAATTTTTTACAATATTTATTTGGACCAAAGAAGTGGGCTTAGGTTCTCTAAATGTAAACCGGAGCCTCTTTCACACAGTCTTACAATGCGTTCTAGGCATACTTTGAGAAATCTTTTAAAGAACAATTCGTTAACATTGAACCTGTCCTAGACCACCCTTGAATGAGGGAAGAGGGGCACGTCATTTGGGAGGAATCGATCTCTTTGCTGATTGACCAAAAGTTGTCCTACTGGACGTTATAGACAGAAAGGTCTACTTCAATCGTGAAAAATGGTTCCAGTCGTTTGATTTTTTCCGCCGAATTAAGATGTGGCAACGTTGCTACAAGGTCGTCTTCCGTACGCACTGACATCCGGAGTTATGGGAAAGCAGAAATGTCACGTGTCGTCATTGTCTTCGCGAACTTCACAATGACGTGAACCTCGTCAGTTTTTTCGAGTCTACTAGCAACAAGACAACTGATCGTTTAATGCGTGATGTTTTAACCAGAAAGTGACGTTATTTGAACGGTGATTGGGCATACGCGCCAGGCATTTTGTGGTAGGCGGGGAGGTTCATCGTCCGAGTGGGATAATTTTCTCCAGTTTTCTGTTTGTAATTTTTCACTAACTGTTCTTTTTTAGTGCCTGTTTTTTTTTTCTTTCCTGAATTTGGCATTCCCTCAACAAATGCCTGGTGTATCAGAAAGTTCAAATTTATTCTTTTCGTGAATTCAGTGGCTTAGGCTCCATTTTCTGGATTTCCGTTGTAGTAGTGCGAACCCTACACGTACTTTCCCTGCTTCCTCTCTCGGCGCGTTTTCGTGGGAAAAGGACCAGTATCACTGGGATAATGGTAACGGTTCGTGTAGATGTCGCAAACGTTGATGCTTCACTTTCGCTCATCATAACTGTGGCTGAGTCGGCTTTTTGTGCATTGCATACGTTTGTGCCAGCAAAGCCAATCTTTCTAGAAGTTATTTATTATTTATTCACATACCTACATTTCGCCCGGAGGGCATTACAGTAGGGGGCAAGAACGCATTTTCACAAACGACATCCGCCAACAAAGTGAAAGGTCTAAACAATAACAAGGAACAGGGAAACAAATAGCAGACAGCAGAGGGCGTGAGCGCGTAAGCGTGAGCTGCTTGCGTCATTTATTTCGCTTTCTCTGCCTGGAATCATGGGCTCTATGGAAGCCGCTTGAGCTTCGTCATTGGCCAAAGACGTCGACAAGTCGTTGTCACTAAATGGTTCACTCTTCAAAGAGTAGATGCAGGTATTCAGAAAACTGAAAAATGCTTTTTTGGGGGTGAATGCTGACGCGTACGCCAGAGCTGTGTGGTGATCGCAGCGATATTTCGGGATGCCGTTCTATAAAATCTGGGAATATGTCTTAGCTGGCCAGTATGATTCTCTGCGATGTGCACTAAAAGCATGTGCGCTAAAGAGCTTTTGAAATAATATAGGCCAAGTATGATATTGCATGCATTGCATGAACTTACAATTTGCTGCATTTCAGCAAGTATTCACTCAACAAGTTTAAGTTCTCTACTGGTGACACCATGCAACAAACGAGGTTCGGTTTGAATAAAATGGCATTGTTGTCGTCAATTGAATAATACCTCCTGACATTTCGTCCTGGCGATGATCTTGATATTTGTAAATCGTTTGACACGTCTCCAATGTTTCTTTTTTGGGAGCACACTCGGCGAGCCGCCTCTAATATTGCGGTCTTTAATGCTTTTTGTCTCTTGGGGCGCTTCTTTTTTTATACTTTTGCCGTTATTCTGTGGGTAAAACCAAACGATTCCTTCAATGCTAACACCTTTTATAATCACGAATTCTGGCTGTACGGCTTTTGTTTTTAGGTATACTGTTGCTGCCATTCATTGAAGATCCTTTTCTATTACTAATATCTCAGCGAAATCGTTTCACTAAATACACGGAAATTTGCCAAACACAGAAGGATTGAGCTTGACAGTGTCCCGTTCCCCCTGTCACCTCACTGTACAATTGTTGCCAAAGTGTACCACACCAAATAAAGATGCTCTTCACGCAAAACGATCACCGAATACAAACTGGAGTATAACAAACATGTATAGAGGGAATTACGTTTCATAGCGAACACTGAATGTTATTCTGCCAGTATGCGTGCAACTTGGTACGCATGATGTTACGTCAGTCACAGTGCCTCAAAACTTGAAGTCTACCCTGCTGTTCGTAAATGCCACGCCCTGCTCTCGTCGACTGTTTCGTTAAAAGACGCTGCGTCTTCTGCTCTCAGACGCTGCAGCTGCAAGCGCAAACACAAATGTCGTGCACCTTGCGGCTGACTAGTCATTTGGAATCACCGAAACGATTTCACAAATTTACCGGTGTCGCAAGCACTGCTGAGGAAACTGGCCCTGCACAATCGGAAACGGCAGCGTCACGTACGCCAGGTATTAACCACCCATCTACGTGCCGCTAACCCATGTTACACCCCACGTAAGGTCAGTCACTGGACAAAGAAATCACGAGTTTCAATGTCACTTCGCCAGTTTCCTATCCGTAGACAAAAGCGGACAGACTGTGCCCCTCATATAGTACACTCTATCTTGCCGCATGCAACCAGAAAGCTGCGTCCATGAAGGAGCAGCCAAACGCTCGCACCAAATCACCACCCCGTTTCTGGGACCGGGTTGTGGACCCGACAACACACTCGAGCTCTGAGGCGTCTCCTCTGACTCTGGGTGCGCCTGTGAGCTTTCGCAACACAAGACATCCGTTGTTGCCTGCGCCGCTGCACTACTCCCACCTGAGGGCAACCTACGCCTCGGACGCTTTTACCAGACTGACAGGGCTGGTTACTGTCTGAACGTGAATGCCGAGAAACCTTGCAAATTGACTCTCCTGTGTATACCTGTGCATACTTCTACTCACCACACATGTCATACATTTATAATCCTTATGAGCTCTTCGCTAGAGGGTCGGGAGCTCTGTAGTGGAGCATCACCACCTGCATTCGGCGCACAATCATCATCATCGGTGCTTGGACTGACGCGTGAGCTTTCCCACGTGATGGATGAAACAGAACTGCGCACCTTGGCGGTCGCTCGTCATTGCCGCTTCCAGCTATGGCCGGGCGTTTGCTTCAATAAATGTAGGGAGATAGTAGATACATCCCCTCTACCGAGCCGACATCTCCCTCTTACAACACCTAAATAAGGTACTATCTACTGTGGTACGGTAATATTGGCGACCTTGATGACAGTAGTCAACCAACGCAGGAGGATAGCTTCCCATTGCGGCCAGTGCATCATGCCAGTTCCCCATCGTGATTTCAGAAAAGTGTCACAACAGGGAGTACATCGCGTGCGGTGGTCACGCATAGAAGGAGGCTACACCTCACTGGCGCAAAAAAAACAAAGTTGCCCACCCGGAGAAGAAATACGACGAACAGATCTCACGGTTTCACATGTGGTCTTGCAGCCTTAGGTCAAGCATTCTGGGGAGTAAACACCAGAATGTGGCAGCCACACGGCACTCAGAAAGAGCATATTTTAAAGTGTCAGTACGTCCGCATTACCGAGACGGGGCGGAGCGAATCATGCGAAATGCTCAAAGATGGTCGCTCGACGAGAGGGCTCTCCAGCCACGGAGGCACCTGAAATCGGAAACGTCTGCAGGAAGCACTACGTACGGTAATTTATGCCAGTGGTCCCCGCGAGATTTTTCTTTTTGCGGTCATTCAACTGTCCAATCATCCAATTCTCGGATATCTAAGTTGCAGGTGTTGCTTTAATATCCAATCAGGGTGCTTGATATTGAATGTTTTGAAATGTTTAAAGACACTACAAAAAAGGCGGTGGCTGGAAATTGATATGTCGAAAACGAAAAAAAAAAATTATTTGGGAATTTTTGAAGCTAGTCATTTGATATGCAAAAAAGCTTGTCTTAGCCTTGTAAAGTCGTGGTTTCACTTGTTTCTCTTTTGGATTAGCTGTAATTATTATATTTGTTCGTGTTAAATGTTGCCAGGTTCAGATTACAATGGCGGCCTGTCGGGGTCTAGGTATTCTTAGCACCCTCTGCGGCGTCACAGCTCTGACTGCCGCCATGGTCCGTTGCTGCGCAGCCACTGGCGACTGAGGGCCGTGGGTTCATTGGCGCATTCATCGGAGGTTGTGGCCGTTACTACACCAGGGTCGCCAATCCTGCTCTTTTTAGGAAGTGGGTTACCGGCAATGATTGCCAGGGTCAGGCCGCACCCCCAAGCCTCATTCTGCAATTCCACCAATACGCAAATTTTCTTTTTTTATATATCTGTTGGGAATTTTCCGGCAGTGGTATTCAAACCTCGGTACTTCTGCACGCGAGGCGGATGCTCTACGACTACGCCACCGCTTTGTTTTCTTTATTGCCGGTATTCGACATAACGCAATTCATTCAACACGCCACATATAACAGTCACACACAAAAAGCAGCCAGTCGTGACTCCAAATGAGCTTTGTCATTGGTTCCTTACTTAATAGCAGTCAGTGTTTCAAGAAAATCCAACCACTCAGGAACTGGCTGTATCGTTCTTTGCCCCTCAACAAATTGTGTAACTCTTTCCCGCAGTAACTGCCGCACCGGGCGAGCGCCGGCGTCGCTGTGGAGACATGCCATGCGCGCACGCCAGATGCTATGGAGGCCCAAAGGCATCACTAACTCGTAGGGGACCCCTTCTTCATTGTCTGAACATAGATACCGGATACCGTGTGAATTAAGAGGAAAATCTTTGTGTAGTGTTCTTTGCATCACATCCCAATAGTGTACCGCCATCCAACAGTGCATGAAAACGTGTTCTCTGTTATCTAGTTTTTTCAAATTGTGCAGTCTGTACCCCATGATATCTCTAATATAATTTTAACCATGTTTTCAGTGTTAGTGTCCCTGAATGGAGTTAGAAGAAATAGGACTTCACCCCCGATGGCACAGACATCTTTTTCACCCTCTTGAGTACGTCCTGCCACGGCCCTGCACTGTACAGTGCTGTGTAGCGCGGAGCAGTGAACAGACTATCACACACAACCTTGTACAATTTTTTCGCGACACTGCACTTAAGTACTGCATACAAAAAGGAGTTGATAGAAACCTTACCAACATTCCAACCTCTTTAAAATAACCCAGAATCCTCCCCTGCATTTGCACACTTGATACAACGAATTCCGGTGACGCGTGAGACATCCGCACTCGGAAAGCTGTCCGGAAAAAGGGATCGTCTCGTAATTCAAAGAAAGAGAAATCTGCTCACCAACTGACGGAGAATAGATGAGTCAGTCCAAGAAACCCCCCTCCCCCCCCCCCGCCACCTTGACCCGCCGAAGCAAATTATCCCTACTACACATTTCCCAAGTGGAAGACCATAATAAACACCCAAATGCTCAGGTCATTCTTTGCACATTCCACACGAGAGCAATGTAACACTTGCATAACATACAACAGCTTGGCAACAAAAACTAAATTACATATGGCAGCTTTCGGGAAACATTGACAGAAAGGCCCCTTTCCATTTTCCCACTTTCTCGTATGTCCTGCCTTTGGCCGCGCTAGTACCGTTCGCTGTCCCTGTAGCATTCAAAGCGGGCGAGCCAAGGTAATTAACAGGGCTGGCTTCCCCAACTCACGTTGGCGAAATAGTCTGGCGTCGATGGCCAGTCCCCGTGCCAACAACACCCAGACACATCCCCCAGTTTACCCCGCTGCCCGTAATAACCCCAAACCATTTAACACTGTCTACTGCAGTTCTAACACTTTCCTTCGTGGTACAAAAAACGGAAATGTCATCAGGATATGCGAGAAGTTGACTTACGCATCACACAGGCAAAACCAAACGAATGTGTTCGTTTTGGATAATATTTAAACACAACGTTTAATATACAGACAAAATACAAGTGGCCTTAGGGGGCAGCTCTGGCATACCGACCGTTCCACGCTAATGGGAGCCCCAGAGCCTTTTTAAACGATTAATCTCGTGGTGCACTTCCGGTACGCCAAAGCAACACCCTCTTTTATGACTGTCCCTACATTCACACAGTCTAAAATAACTAACGACAATTCATGGGAGACACAATCGAAAAGGTTTCTCCAGGTCGAGCTGGAGGACAGCAACGCGAGCTTCGGCAGCGTTTCTAAGCCACCGCTTCCCCACGCCGAGACGCCTCTTCACTGATGAAAGCAGTGAACAGGCGTCTTGGTGTGTGGGAAAAATCACATGTATGCAATTAAAGACAAGCAAGGCAATATCATAAACCAAATAGGAATAACATAGTCCAGTAGCCTCGGAGTTCTATAAGGATATGTACAGTAGCCGGAACATACAGGATAATGCCGAATGAGACAGTAGTTTAGAGGAAATAGACATCCCACCAGTAACCACCGAAGAAGTAAGGAAGGCCCTGTGAAAGACATGAAAGGGGGCAAAGCACCAGTGAGGATCAGATAACAGCAGACCCTCTTGAAGGATGGCGAGAAATTGTAGTGTACAGGAAACCTGTATACGAAATTTTTTTTTTTTGGGCCTAGTCACCGCAAGTGTTACCGTCATCTGGGAAGAACGCCGAAACATCATCCTAATCCATAAGAAAGGTAACATGAAGGACTTGAAAATGACAGGCCGATCAGCTTACTGTCAGTCGTCTACAAGGTACTTACCAAGGTAATCGCTAACAGAATGTCTGCAACCTTAGATTTCAGTCAACATAAGAGCAAGCAGGGTTCCGTAAAGGCTATTCAACAATGGTCCATATTCACACGATGAATCAGGTGATACAGATGTCCACTAAGTATACTCAACCCCTATATATAGCCTTCATAGATTATCAGAAAGCATTTGGCTTGGTGGAAACCGCAGCAGACATCAGGCATTACAGAACCAGAGGGTACATGAGCATTATGTAACAATCTACCGTGGGATGTGTTACATCCTCCATAAAGAGAGCAGTAAAATACCTATAAGTAAGGCGTCAGAGAAGAGACACAATCTCTCAATGTTTAATCAGCATGTTACAAAAGTATACAGAACGTTGGATTGGGAACAGGTGGGAGTAAGGGTTAATGGAGAATAATACCTCAGTAACCTCATATTTGCTGATGACGTTGCTTTTCTGAGTAAACTGCTGGGGGGGGGGGGGGGGCGAATTGTAAAGCATGCTTCCGCACTGGACAGAGTAGAACCGTGGGCCTGAAAATTATTATGCAGAAAACCAAGTAATGAGCAATAACTTCGGGACAGCACAGCGGTTTGAGGTAGGTGGCCTGGCAGTGGAAGTGGTAAGGGAATACATCTACTTCGGCTAAGTTTGTGACCCCGGGTCCCAACCACGAGGCATGGATAATTACAAAGATAAGAATAGGGGGAGTGCATATGCCAGACATTCTCAGATAATGACTGGCAGCCTACCGTTGTCCCTGAGAAGAAAGTGTATGACAAGCTGCATCTTACCGGTGCTCACCTGCGGAGCAGAAACGTGGAGGCTCACTAAGATGGTTCATTTAATAGAGAAACGACTCAGCGGGCCATTAAGGGGAAGATGTTAGGTGTAACATTAAGGGACAAGGAGAGAGCAGAGTGGGTCAGAGAACAACGCGTGTTAAAGACATATTAGTAGAAATTCAGAAGAAGAAATGGGACTTGGGCAGGGCATGTAATGCGAAGGCAAGATAACCGCTGGTCATTAGGTGCTAAACAGAATGGATCCTAGAGAAGGCAAGTGTTGCAGGGGGCGGCCAGAAGGCTAGATGGTCAGGTGAGATCAAGAAGTTGCAGGGATAAATTGATCGCAGTTAGCACAGGACCGGGGTATTGGAGAATAATGGAAGACGCCTTTGCACTGCAGTGGGCATAGATAGGCTGGTGGTGGTGGTGATGATGATGACGATTATACTATTTGCCCAAGGCCTGCCTTTGTCTACGGTTGTGGTACAGCATCCACTTTTTTCGAGCCCGACCGGGCTCGCTCTTCCTCAGTCTCCGCCGCGCTTTATTCTCCACTCAGTGCCTCAATACTCAGTCCGCTTGACTCCTCAGTCCGCCTCATTCCTCGCTCCGCTTCGTTCCACAGTATTCACGCGCTTGAAATTCCTCCAGGGAAGCAGCTGGCCCGACGATATCCGTTGGATGGTCAGACGCCGCTTTCCGCCGTCGGATGAAAGCTCCCAGATCCTGCAAAATGCAGAGAAAAGAGAAAAACGGCCCTGCACCCGCTCGTATTCAGGGCCAAGCTTAAGTGCACGTTGCGAGTCACGTGACAAAGCGACCAACCAGCTGCGGAGCGTGCATGTGCGAAAGCTGCATTGGCGCCGGCGCCGGGCGGCTAGCGAACGCTACAAACGGCTGATGTCAGCCAGGCGAGTCAAGTTAGCGGTTGCCAAGGGGACAGCGTAGTTGCACTCAATTGTAGGTCAAATCTTTCGTGACAGCCAAACCGCTCGGTGAGATTACTAAAGCTTTGGTTTAATCAATTGTCCTTCATAAAACGACAAGCGAACTTTAGCACAAGTAGCGAAGCAGAGCCTCACCGGGGGTATTGATCGTCATCGAGCAGTTCCCACATATCGCGCAAAGATGACACAATTAAAATACTGGCCAGGCGAACAAATCTAAACCTTCCCCCAGATGAAGGGAAATGTTCGAGGTGGTCGAGGCACCTTCACCACATTAAGCTGGGTATAAGCAAAACCGACTACAAATTGTATTTTTATATCGAAAAACTTCTACACTTGAGAACTTCCCAGGAAGTGTCATCCTCAGATGCCTCCCTCAGATTTTTTTTTATTCACACCTTTTTCTCTCAAGCTGAATGAAATTGGTATCTGTGCTGTGTACATATTTTAAAAAAATCGATGGTTATGTTGAATAATACTCTTCTGGTGTAAAAGGAACTCTGAAGCGTTTTACACACATAGAAAATGTTTCATCTGTGTGCCTGTCACAACATTTCTGACAATGTTCCTTCAGCGGAGGAAAAAGCTTTAAAACTATGATTTTTTATTTTCAGAAGTAATAAATATTACTATATGAATATTTATACATGGTTAGTACACATTTACTATACAGGGTGTCCCAGCTATCATGCACCAAGCTTTAAAAAAGAGCAATGGCGTTACTCGAAAAAAACCTAGTGCGTAATGTTTGCAGTACTGTGGAGAAGCGGACAGTAATTTTTTCGTTAATGATACTTCACTAATTAATTGTAATTAATTTTCTAACTCGAGAAGTACTGTCCTAATCACTGAAGTGTCAATGAGGCATTTGTAGGTACCCACGAAGGGCATCTAACTGCGGTATTTTCAGCGACGAACTAATTGCGTACTTATTTATTCTGACTGATAAAGAAAACCCGCGAAATATGAAAAATACCACGTGACGGCGCCTCCGCGCGCATTAGCGCGCATCGTAAAGCAATGCCCTGAAACAGACGGCCTCCGAGTTAACCAGAATGAAATAAACAAAAGAAAGAAAGAAGAAATCGCGACCGAATTTGTGCCTTATCTGCACACGCGCCCCGCGAATCTTGCTGTTGCTGCTCTTTCGATGCATGCCATTATCAAGGTGATGCGCTGTCTCTTCAGGCGGGTGACAGGCGAAGCAGTTGCTTCCAATCCGCTTATTTGGGGACGCTGCTTTACAATGCGCGCGGAAGCGCCGTCACGTGCGTATTTTTCATATTTGGCGGGTTTTCTTATCAGTCAGAATAAATGAGTACGCAATTAGTTGGTCGCTGAAAACAACGAAGTTAGATGCCCCTCGTGGGTACCTACAGGTGCCTCATTGACACTTCGTGATTGGGACAGTACTTTCTCGAGTTAGATAATATTTACAATTAATTAGTGAAGTAATCATTAACGAAAAAATTACTCTCCGCTTCTCCACAGTACTGCAAACCATTACGCACTAGGTTTTCTTCGAGTAACGCAATTGCTCTTTTTTTAAATCTTGGTGCATATAGCTGGGACACCCTGTAGATACCCTACTAAATGTCGTCGATTGCCTCAAAAAGCAGCGAAGTTAATTACTTGGAGGCGTATTGCGCACATTCCCCCACTGCACACTCACCGTTGAAAGTTTCGCATTGGGCAAAAAGAATACACGCACACCACTAATCACCGCACAGCAGCCAGTAGTACGGCATGCCAATTAACCTTCATCAGTTTCATAACCACAGCACCTACTCACCAAGTTCAAAAGTATTTATTCGGGAACGGATTACGGAAAACGTGAAGCTACTTGGCATGTTTACAAAGATTTTGATAAAATACCTACAACTTCATAATAAAAACGTAAAGTATTTAAAATATAGACGCATACACTTCTATAACCGCAATCAACCAACTTGCGTGTTGAGTTTCCAATCAAGAACAGGCCTTTTTTTATACAACTAGAGTTTTGCTTTGCGAACGCGCAGTTATAAAATCACTTTCAATATTTTTTGATCTAATAACATTTCCGAAAGTTACTACGAAATTGTTTTGTGATTTATGGTAAGACAGGAACGCAATTACATCTCAAAAATATCGTTTTTCAACTCTTGTTTTAGTGCAGAAAAATTATACCAGCAGGCAAAGAACTGGTTCTACAACTTCCGTAATTGGATAATTCAGTTTAAGCAGAAACCTTCATATCTGGTTACACCACTTCATTTGGAAGTAGTACCGCTTATGGTAGAAGTTCACCTTTTTTTTTCTTTAAAATAAAACCTTAAAGGGGGACGACACAAAATTTTGAAGGCGAGATAACTTTGGAGATAGATTGGTGTGAACAGATCTACATCATCTGCAAAATATCAGCGGCGAATACAGGCTAGAATATATTTAAAATAAATTTTAAAGTGTGCGAGCGCAGCCCGAGCAGCGAGCAGAGGACCACGCGCAATCGACATCCCGCGGATATTTTGTAACATCCAAACACGTCACGAGTTTGTGTTTGCCGCTTCCGCAGTGCCGCCGTTTTCGCCGGTTCGCCCGACGCGGCCGTTCCAATCGGAGGGCGGGAGGGCGGAGCTTCTTCTCTCGAGAACGAACGACCCGATCGTTGGCGGCGGAAGGCGCTGTGATTTCGTCAGCTCATCGGGCAGCTGGACGCGGTTCCAAAGTTCTACAGCGATTCAGGCACTCTGTTCTATTACTGTATATTACATTGGACGCGGAAACGCGCCGCAGACATGAAAAGCCCACTGAGTGAGTCGCATGGTCGCTGTGGAGGCGGCGGCCACGGCCGCGAAGAGGCCCAGGCGGGCGCACGTAGCTCCAGTGATAGCTTGTTACCGCTGCACAAAATTGTACCCAAGTCCCAACCATGGTAGCTTATTTGAGGAAGCGGTTAATGATGCGATGGCCGGTTGCATTAAAAATTGTCATCTGCACCGCTTACGAGAGCGGCAATCGAATATCCGCCACAGTGCTAAGCCAAACACATCTGTAGGCGGACCTGTAGGCAGATCGGCCGGCTGCTCCCAGCACGCGACTTGCCACCCACTGTCTCGAGCGTCGCGCGTCGTTCTTTAGCCGCGGTAGAATTTGCACTCGCAGCGTGTGCATCACGTCCACGTTCGCTTTTTAATTAAGCGGCTCACGAGATCGTACGTCGGGTCATTCGCAGAAACTGCCGGAGATGCGGATTCGACAGTGCTACGGCAGCTCTGCTCTGTGATATCCCTCCGACGGTCACGTGGTCAGCTTTGTTCCCACAAAATCCATCGGTTCGCGGCACCCGCTGAAACCGAAACTGTGACTGGCCGCATTGAAAATGCCTCTAATTAAACGACCATCGCACGCTGAAGCAAATGAGGTTTCTACAGGTGATAAGTAGGTCACCAGGTACTTATCGCAACAAAAAAAAACAAGATGCTAAATTTTTGTGTCAGTGCCCCTTTAAATGCGTATGTTTCAATCGCATGCGTTCTGAAGTTCAAAAACAAGGGTGATTCATACTAGTGGAACTTGGGCGGGCTGGGGATTGTTAGCCAGATTTCACGTGCCAAAAAAGGGTCTGAGCCATGGTCCTTAGGCGCAAATGCAGAAGAAAGCTCTCGCTTCCATTTAGCGTCATCCCAAATGCGCTATCACGAATTTGCTTTGCCGCAGTCCATTCATAACCAGCAGCAGCTGGTCTATCTTGCACATTAATACTCGATCTGCACCTAACAAACAAGATTATATCACCCAATTCCTGCAACAATTTTGTTTCAGTTTAATCTCTGATACTGACCGAGACATGGTACACTGATGATTGCCCTATGATCCCGTTTGTTGGATACAATACTTTTTTTCTTAATCGCCAAAATCGCCGAGGTGGTGGAATAGCAATTTATGCTAAAACTCCTAATAATTACACTGTATTGCCCGAGTTTTTGTGTAACAACTGATGACTACGAGGTACTGACTCGGCAAAGTAATAAGGAAATTGTAACAGGGGTATACCGTCCACCGAATGGTAATATAGCTCGCTTTTTTGCCTCTTCGAGAAGCTGCTGGATCACATCTGCTCCAATAATCTTTATCTTCTTTGTGGCGGTGACTTTAATATAAACATTCTGGAACAATGTCGCACTGTCCCATGACTTCACAAGTATAATTCACTCCAGTGGTTGTACTACGGTAATCACTACGCCGACTAGAGTCACTGTGTCATCTTCATCTTGTCTTGATCTATTCATTACAAATATTGAAACCATTTATTTTTGAGGCTGGTACGGTTGTCATCTGACATTAGCGATCACTGTCCCATTTTATGATGTATAGTAACCATCTTGCACAGAATCCAAAATTAGAACCCATTACTCGGCAGTTTATATCTGATCAGGCTCTGGAGCGTTTTAAGCACGCTATTTCCTCGTGTGACTGGTCGTTCGTGTTAAATAAAAGTGACGTAAATACGGCGTATTCGGCATTTATGACACCTTTGCGCAGATATATATGTCACACTTTCCTTTCAAGACCGTCAAGCCTTACAAACAGGCTAAAAAGCCTTGATTACACGCACGCACTTAACGTTGATAAGGAAGAAGAACCGCCTTTATCATTCTTTCCTTAAGACACGTCTGCCAGAAACCTTAAAGGAATTTAAGATTCTAAGAAATAATTGAATGCTCAACTAGACATGCTAAAACATTGTATTACCAAGAATTGTTTTCCAACATCGTGAACAACCGCCCACATGAAACCTGGAAAGCTTTAAACAACCGTGCTTGGTCGCACAAACCAAAAAGGGAGTCCTGAAAAATATTACGCATAACAACGAGGTACTGACCCGGAGGATCGTTGGCAAATCATTTCAACTCGCATTTTGTAAACGTTTCAATCCGATTGATGGCAGTTTCACCTCCAGTAGACATTTCATTCCCTGGGCCTATTGACAGCCTGTTCTTCGACCACTGATGAATTCGAAATTATCCGAACCTTTTGAGCCTAAATGATAGCAAGGCACTTGACGTTGACAATATACAGGTAAAGCCAATAAAGTATATTATACATTCCATTGCTCCAATACTTGTTTACATTTTTAACCTGATGTTTGCGTCGGGTGTATACCCTTCTGCAATGAAAAAATCTAGAGTGTCTGTGCTGTATAAGGGTGGTGACAAGAATTCGGTGGCAAACTACAGACCAATCTCGGTGATACCTATTTTTTCAAAGGAATTGAAAAAATATTTGTGCACGGCTTGTAAAATTCTTAGACAAACATAAAATTCTAACTGATGCTCAGTTTGGATTTCGTGCCGGAAGGTCTACGGAATCGGCGTTACTAACACTAAAGAACAAGTACTGTGTAATTTCGAAGATAAGCTGTATACCGTTGGCCTATTCATCGATTTCAGCAAAGCCTTTGATTGCCTACAACATCGTATACTAATAGATAAGCTTTCTCACTATGGAATTCGTGGTTTGCCTCTGTCCTTGCTAACGTCTTATTTAGGGGATAGACATCAGTGTGTATGCATTGGCAGTTACCGTTCATCGTTTCTTCCGTTACAATGTGGTGTACCCCAGGGTAGTGTACTAGGGCCAATCTTATTCAACCTTTATGTTAATGACATTGTTAACATTGACACAGCCGTAAAATACATTATATACGCTGATGATTGTACTTTGCTGTTTTCCGGAGTGAATCTTGATGACGTGATCGGAGAGTGTAACGCGGTTCTTAACAAACTACACCTGTGGTCGCAATCCAACTGCATTAGAATTAATCCTTCCAAAACTAAAATTATTATTTTCCGCGCAAGGAATAAGGAAGTTAAACTACATCAGCATTTCATTTATGCTGGTCAGGAGATAGCGGTCGTAGATGAACATAAAATACTTGGTGTTACATTTTCCTCAATTTAGCCTGGGATGCACACATCGATCACCTTTGTTCTAAATTATCCGCTAGCCGCTGGTGCTCTGTCGCGCTGCCGATCTTTAATTCCACTCCATGCTAAACTCAGCATTTATCATGCCTTATTTGCTTCGCATCTTAATTATTGCAGTTTGGTATGGTTCACTACGACGAAGAAAAACATCAAAAAAAATTATAACCTTGCAAAAGAAATCATTCGCAACGTTGCTGACGTTGGTTATCTGTCCTCAACGCGCACCTTGTTTCCCTTGTATAATATTGTTAAAATTGAAAACATGTACAACTTCCGAATACTGCGCATGTTTTGTTTCTCATCCAGTACGCACAAATGTTTTCTGGCAGATACTGCCTCTTTGACGCCCAATATCACATGTGTTGTTACACGAAGCACAGATGAGTGTTTGTACCCCGGTTTCGAACCAATTACAAATTTCAGATGCTATATCATAATCTGTCATTTATATTAAACAGTTACACTTTCTTAACATTCAAAGATATGCGACAATATTTTGTAAGCATGTAAATTGATGTTGCTCTGCGCGCGTGTATAGCTTGTTTGATATGTTTAATTTTATGATATATTTCGTGTGTCATTTAGATTTTTTAGTAGCAGTTTGAAGAGTGTTTATTTAATTAACATGTGTGTTAACTGTGTTTCTCGTACAATAGGTGTGTATTTAATCCTGTATCGAAGTTAATGTCGATAGCTATGAAGTTGTACACCCTGTATTTCTCTCTGGTCTTCATTCTTACATCGTTCGTATATCTTTTTTTTATATATTTTTTCTCCTGTACGTACTGCTCCGCCGTTGCTGTCTTGTAATGGCTTCCCGGGCCCCGTCAATCTGTGTAAAACAGCTTTTAGACCAGGAAGCTTCTCAGGAACCTCTGGGAAAATAAAGAAATAAAGAAATAAAGAAAGAAACTGCCGCCAAAAAAAAAGTTTATCTGGGATACCGCGCAGGGATGAGGGAACAGCAGGGGGGAAAAACATCAAGAACGGTTTTAAGGAAGGGCTACCAGTGCCGTCAAATTGGTATCAGCATATCGCAACGACTAGGCTGGTTCTCTATGCCGCGGAGCCCATTTTTTAAATGCGGAGCATTTCTTATACTCGCCTGGTCCTCCGTCGTTGATGGCGGCGCCGTCCACACTGGTCACTGCGCATGCGCAACTCTCCTCCTCACACCCACAGCTTCGCGATACTACATTATCAAAAAAAGAAATAGCGGCGCCCGGTTTTCGATCCACGACTCTCTGGCCGCAACGGGAGGTACGCGGTGCTCTTCCCACTACGCTACAAATCCGGGACAGGAGCAAGTGCTACGAACGCGCCTTATGTCCTTGACTCATTCATAACTACGTCAAGAAGCTACTGATACAACGAAGACACGCGAAGCTAACTGTCAACGGAAACGACGAACTGAAAAGCTTTAGAGGGGGATGCTGAATTTCCCGTGGGAAAGCTGTGGCGGGAAACGCCACGCGACCTTGTAGCTCAACCAGCCCCGTCCGCAGCGCCTCTGATGCTGATTGTGGCAGTATGCCCCTAGGGATGGCCAACCAAAGAATCCATCACGAGATAGGTTCGCGTTTAACCACCGTCGTCATCTTGCCCGTAGGGGAACCGCCGAAGAAGAAGAAGAACGAGAAGACAAAGCTGCGAATAGGAGGGCGTGGTACATTGCTCTCAGCCGGTGCACCAATGTCAACAACCTTTACCTCACCAAAGCTGACGGAGACTACCGATTCTACCACAGAGACAACATCGAAAGAACATGATGGACGAGTTTCGGCACCTCGAGAACCACCACCTACTCACCGTAACACAACAGCACTTGCGTGCTTTGCCACCGGTGTGGACCCGGACGCGGAATTCCCTCTGGCGCTAGTAAAAACCAGATCACTCAACATAACGGCAACACAATGGAACCACACGGAACCGCCACGATGCTTCGCATCCTCATCAGGGTTCCCCACGGGAAGATGGTGTAATTTTTTATACCCATGGCGTGGACTGACAAACTTCATCAATATGATCGATCATTCAGCATCCATACAGTCAACTGCAAAACCAAGGCCTCTCCCACCGGCTTCCAATGGCTCCTGTCCTGCGTTGTTTGTGTTCAACCTCTGCCCTCGAATGTCACCATCTCATCCCTGCATCGTGTAGCGGGCCTTCCTGTTTAATAGATATGTCGATTCGTATTCAGTCTGTTATCCTGATGATCTGCCGGATTTTCCATTTCTGCTAAAGGGAGAGCCACTAATTCCAGCTGAAATTTTATATTAAACGCGTCACACACATAAAGCCCAACTTGAAATGTTTCACAGGTCCACTGCGCAGCATTAAAGCCCGCAGCCAATCCTTACCCGTATTATAGGCGCCAACCAAAGAGGCCACTCCTTTGTCGTCAAACGAAGTGCTGATGCATTCGCTCCCATCACGTTAAAGGGACACTGAAGTGATTTGTAAACATCGCGGGATTACGAGCGCAAATTGTAGTCCGGAGTCCCTTGGCCATGTTTCGACCACTCTGAGCGCGTCTACGCAAATTTATTTAGTAGAAAAATCAATTCGAGAATGCTGTCCTCCTCTAAGCAGCCTCGCCCATTTTCTTGTGGCGTTTCCTTGTGACGTCGGGAGGAGATGATTGGTAATATGCTGCGCTACTGCACGTCTCCCCGGCCTTCAGACAGAGTCAGTCGACCCAGAGCTTCCTCCGCCGGTCGCCGACGGTCGTCGCAATTAGTTCGCTCCGTTGAAGTTTGAAACGAATCCAGGACATGTTTGTAAATGGAAGGAATGTGCCTTTTCTTTACTTCGTTAGTTTGTACACTGTATCTAGCTCCAAGTTAATGGTCGTCTTCACACAAGCGCTGCACAAGCGCATATGCGACGCTTCGCTAACTGGTACGCCAGTAGGAAAACATAAGGCCTCTTGACGGCGGGAGAAGAGTCAGCGAAGTCAATATAGGTACTAAGGAAATAAAATCAACTGATACTTTTACCGAGCCGCGTAAAACTAGGGTGCGGGCAGCACTTTCTTGCGCTGGGCGAATAAGCACAGCGGTCAGCAGAACGACTACGCATCTGCGAACGCTTTTCTGTCTAACAAATGCAATTGCTAGACGTGAGTTATTGTGCAAACTTGGGGGACGCTTACTGCGCGAGTGCAATACAACAAATAGTCCACTAAGCTGCTGGAAATGCTAAAACTAAATAAAAGGGTAAACTGGTTATACATTATATACCTTATATTTCTAAGGTCGGCAGCGCTCACGCGTGGCCGAGTGGCCTGGAGCTTGCAAGTCATGAGTTCGAATCCCCTCGGGTACATTTTTTATGAGTTAACTTTTTTGTTTTTCCACCGATTTTTCTGTGCTGAGTTCCCCTTGTTTTGGGCCGCAACGGTTTTTGCTCCACGAACTAGTTCACAAACGCGCGCAGGCTGACACTGGGGTGCTAGCGAGTTCTCGTCGGCGTGCTGTTGCCATAAGCACCGACTGCTTGCGGGCAGTGGGCACAGGCCAGAATCAACAGACCCTTGGCCTGGTGCAAACACGCTTTTTACGATACAGGCATGAGTGTGGCAAGCTACAAATATGGGGGAAAAGCGCATGGCATTTGAACGTCTGCGGGGACGCGGAGGGCGTTCATCCACTGCGTAGGCCTCGGCTAGTGATTGCTACGATTCCAAGCCGTCCTGGGAGGCGTATAGTATGCATTTTACAGCTGACAACATGGCAGAAGCGCGGGACGATGATTACTGAGGTATTGAGAATGCCCATCCAACGGTTCCGTCGGATGTCAAGCACGTTTGGTTTAGAGAACCGAAACCGAAACTTGTTTGGTTGCTAAACTTGGGCATCGTCCAATCACGGTGCAGTCTCCTCCCGCCGTCACAGCCTTTAGTTGGTGTGGCCACCGCAAACCGCGCATGGTATTTTTTGTTCTTTCGCGCTTTGTAAATAATTACCGACTTGTCAACCGGATAAACGACGAAAAGTGTGCTTATTGGAGCCAGTGTACGCAGTGGAAGCAAAACGGGAGCTTGACAAATTCACTTCAGTGCCCCTTTATATTTCTGCAGCTTCATTGATATCCCGCCCGGCCTGAAAGGCGTCCCTATAAACACTCTACACGAATGCAACACAGGCTCCAGGCCGCACTCGTTGGATTTTCAGCCAGGCTTCCATAGGCACCTCATTACTACCTCAAATTCCCCTAATCTTTGCCACATTTTATGCACCTAAGTCAAAAGTTCTCAACTACGTCCTGAACAAGTTTCCGAACAAGTCCTGAAGTAAACGTGCGGGCCTCTTTGTAGAGCATTTATACCAAGACGAAGATATGATACTATGGCCACTAATGCTCTTTTTTCGGCTAGTGACGCACATTACAGAAACGTTTTTTTATACCTCAGGAGTCATTGTGCCGTAGTCAGCCAAAAGCACTCATGTTAAAATGGACAAAGAAAATTCCGGTATTTTGTTTGGGCGCCACGTTTAGATTCTGCAAGTTTGGGCAGGGCCGTGTCTATCCTCGGTATTCACTGTCGTGGAATGCATGCAGGCATGGAAATGTGCGCCGCCATATCTGTGGCCAAGCGTCTGTTGCTAGGCGACAGTTGTGCGCACGGCCCGCAGATCAGGTACCCCTCTTCTCCTCCATGCAACCGTGTGAGTGCGCCGTCACTCGTTACGTCGGGCTCCGCGGGACGGCGGCACTTGTGCGCGCTAAGCACGACTGTAAAACACATGACTGTGTTTCACGTTACGAACTCTTCGCTGAACACGAAGTATTGCGTCGAGTTCACTGTGAGTGCGATTAATAATATCTCTGTTGGCGCCACAGTTTAGAATCGGATTGGAACGGAGCAGATGACGCACGCCGGCGTCTTTTAAGTGCGAAGCACTTCTTAGTCGGGCCTACTCCTGCTTCCACCGCCGTCCTCCGTCCGCAGCCTAACAACGGAGCTAGCTACCGTGCCTAGCAACGGCGCCGGAATTTCCGACGCGTGAGGGCGCTCGCATAGCGCCTCCTCTCCCCCCTCGCCTACTCTCCTAAAGCCCCTTTACTACTCTCCAGCTTCGCAACACCCTCTCTCGGCGCGCCAGCCAGGCCACTACACTATATAAAAAAAAACAGCATCCGGCGCCAGGTGGAGCAGCGCGACGCTCTACCGACTAAGCCACGGACGCGACGCTGATATCAGTGTTAGTAACGCGCCTTATATCTTTAACGCATTCAAACTACATCGTCAGCGGCGTGCGCTGGCGACTCAGCGGCGTTATAGCGGCTTGATAACTGCGTGTGCAACAACCCTTAACGGTCCACTTTAGCGACCTACAAGGCGGTCGTAATGACCGTCGCATACAACGACAACACAAACAAGTGCTGAAATAATACTGTCGTTTCACTTTACTTTGCGTGTGTGTGTGTGTGTGCGTGATTACATTCCCTCTCCGAACATCTCTCGAACATACACGTTAATTCACCAAGATTTCCGCAGAGGGACAAACGAGGCGTGTTAAGCCGAACGTGATCACGAGGGGTGTTAATGTAACTAACGGGCAAAATGCCACCAAACTTCAACAAACGCCCCCTCATAGCATCACCCCGTGCTTCGCACTTCCTCATACTCCCCTTCGGGGAAATGCGGGGAGGAATTTTTTTTTTCTTCGGCGTGCGGCCGCAGTGGCGCAGTGTCCGTGGTGCATCGGCCATGTCTGTGGCCGTTTCCAGTGTTGCCAAGCGAAGAAATTGACCGCTAAACTTTTCAAAGAATACCGTCTATAGCTGTGTACACCGCAACAAAGAATCTTTTGAAACGAGTGACCCGTACAGGGCACTCATTCTATGCACAGTAAGGGCGAGTGTTGCTTACGCTGGCTCTTGTTTGATTTTAGACAGGTGTCCTCTCATTTACGTACTCATCTTTTTTATGGAACGTTTTCCATCTCATTCGCTTACTTTGTCAATCACCCTTGTGGTTCCACACACACTATACCAAGGAAACGTGTTTTGCTCAACCCCTGCTTGCGACTTATAGAATCACCATGCGGACACCTATTCTGTAAATCTTAGTATACGTATCGATGACACCTATGCAAGGTGGAGGTAGCATCCCATTACGAGGTTATTTTCGTAAGCTAAATTCACCGAGTTGCATTGCTTAACCAAATCCACGCCCTTCTCACTTCCCGAAAGGCGCTGGTTCCATTGCCAGCCAGCACAAGAGTTAAATCGAAGCTTCAGTGTTCTCCGGGATGGCGCCTTCAAGATGATTACGCCCTGCAGGAACGTCAACGTTCTCAGACAATGATGGTGATTCTGGGTCAAGTTTGGCAAATTTAAAACGCTTCTCTTCGAAGGCTGTCAGCCACAAGACGTTAGGCCTAACCTGAAATTTTGAGGGTTAGACCGTTAGGTATATTGTCCCATTTTGTGGTTTAACTTCTCAAACCGGAACCCACTCAAAAAAGCTAACGCCACTGAACGCGATCCAGCACGTACCAATTCACGGCGCACAAGCACGCCCCAAACCTTAGGCCTACGTAGTGAATGCCCGAGAGTTGCTGTGGTCATTCTAGAAAAGTGTTCCATAGCTCTAGAGTAGCACACACTCACAGTGCGGGGTTGGCCAACCAAGGAATCCATCACGAGAAAGCTTCGCGTTCAACTATCGTTGTTGTACGGAGTAATATATGATCTTAACTGCCTTTTACACTAAATTACTATCGACTTCCGTTGTGCCGAAGCCCCCGGCAAAAACAAAACACTTTGAATTAGGCGATCTGGCGCAACACTCGCTAAATCAATTTTGTTATAACGTGCATTTTTGGCTCCAAGAGTCATGGGAGACATGCGGTCGAGGTTCTGCTGCATGGCGGTATCGGCGGAGGGCGTGTTGAAGTCATAGAAAGGACGCTGATTTTTATTTCGGCGTAACCATCAGCACAGGCACAGTGCTTAGCGAGCTGGCGCAGTCTAGCGTAGAACGTATCGAGCTGTTCGCTTTCCAGTTGCTTAGCTTGACGGAAGCGGTAAATCAGGAATGTAGTGTTCACCGATGGCGTGAAGTAGTTGTAAAGGTCGCTGCGGGATGCAGAGTAAAGAGAAATTACGGTGCCAGGCGTACCGGGGCTTGAAACCGAAATGCAGCTGCGGCAGCAGGGGGGTCGGGTAACGCACAGTAGATGTGGTGAACTTCCTCCCCCAACGTAGTCTACTGACATGCCGTCTTTCGGGCATCGTTTGTAATGCCACAGGCACGACGAAGTTTTCGAAGCACTTCACCCATCACAACCATTCGATGCCGACGTTATTGGCGTCAGTGGTGTGCGAGTAGAAGAAGGAAAACAGGGGAAGGGAGCTTTGTGCCGTTCGCCGTAATCGGTTGTTGTGTGGAGGGCACTTCGTTGCGATAAAATCTTCGCTGGGCAGCTGGTGCGTTGTTCAGATGCATCCTCGTCGCCATTGTAACATGTTCTGAGGTGCGTAATACGACCATGATTCAGCTGGGAAACAACACCGCTGTTTATTCCAAAACTATAAAGCCACCTTGGGTGTGGCTCTCCCCGGTCCCCGTTGCGAACCTACATTTAAACATTGGCTGTTTATGAACACTAAATTCAATCAGTATTCGAACATGCATTGAGCAATAGGAACGGAGCGTGGTCATATACACACATACTCTACTAGGACTAGGACTGCTCAGAATATACTTTCGGTTTTTGTTTCCGTGTGGACTTTCAACTGTCTCGATCACTGCACTAAAGAACCACGTGATGTTAAATCTGGCAGTTTATGTTGAATGGTAAGCAACACTCAGGACGCCAGTTGTAACGATTCGGTGAGGAGTTGCACACTTCGCATGAATGAATACTTCGGTTTTGTGTAAGCCATTGGAGGGGTCTTTACCACGCATTACAGTCGTCTCTAGGTTGCTTCAATCGTGTCAGCGTATGTTTATGACAGCGCCACTCATCTGTACAGAAGAAAGCACAGATGAACTGTGTAGATTGCACCAGAGAAGCATGCATTTATTTCACCGAAGTGCATCTCCAAGCACGTTGACCGGGCAAAAACATCCGCCTGAAGCCATCGTGTTCGGATATCACGTTCCACGTGTATTAGTGACCCTTCAATGGTAATTTTTTAAATAACTGTCCAATGTCAGTAAAGCGGTCAGGGATGATGGGAGGATATGCTTTCTTAGAACTCCTGGGTTTTGTGTGGTGATATATGTCAGGGTTAGGTGGGAGCTGTTAGAGTGTTATTTTTTATTTCTTGTAAAACAGTTTTCCTTTCATACAAAGCGCTGATCCTTTTTTTTTCTGTTCTCCTCGGCATGGTTCCTGGTTATGTTACAACGAGAGGTTTTAATTGTTTTTACGAAGAAACGAACTATAAATTAATTTCCCCTCTGTAGAATTTTTATTTGAACATGTAAAGCTGCTGTCCTTTTTATGGGACACTAACTGCTCTTCGTTCGTTCTTTGTATTAAGATAATTGATAGAACTTCCAACTGCACGCGGCCTAGATGTCAGTGCAAGAGACCCAAAAAGACCGCATATATTTCGTGGCGTTTTTTATAGCAAAAAACAAGGCATATATGAGCCAATATCCACAAACATACATGGTAAAATAAACCAACATGTTGCTTGGAAAGTGTTTGGGCTTATAATAAGTATTTCATTGCTTGTTCAAATTATTGTTTTGTACTTGCTGGCATAAATTCACCCACGCTTGTCTTTTTGCTAGGCGAGATCCTAAAGTCATTCATTAATTGAAAAAAAAGGCGTTCAGGAGCAATAAAAGCAGCCCTCCATCAGGAGCATGACGGATTGCATGATGGTGACTTTGGCTGCCGCGTGTGTGCATTACCTAAACAGTGGAAGCCCGTCGGCGTATTTGTGCTTTGCGCTCCAAGAAAGCTGACAGTAATCGGTTAGACAATGGTGTGATGATGTGCAAGCACATATATCATGGCTGATCTTAAGTGCGAGCTTCACCAAAAAAGCCCGGTGACTGGAAGGGGGGCTCCTAACAGAAATATCGGCGGCCCATCATCTCACTTCGTTGAAATGTCTTATACAGACGACAGTCCCATCGGTCGCCGCTGCCACATAAATTTAGCTCCACGCCAAGGCCCTTCTTACGCGCGTTCCACACGCCATTAGCGCAATGCGACCGTTAATGCACGACTGAATACTATTTGAGTACAGTAACTTCCGCCACATGCACCCGCTACGACTTGCGACTGTCTGGTTGCACTTCCTGGCGCCTGCCGTGGGAGAAACACCATTTGTGTACCCCTGGGACACTACGATGTGGCCGCAGCGATACCGCAGCGGTGCTGTCGGTAGTGAAACAGTGGGGTATCCCAAAAATATGAGGAGTGCCCCGATAGCGGCGCCGAACCACCCCGGTTGGCGTCGACACCGCCAGGTGGCGCTACCGGACAGTTGAACAGCATGTTTTGGTAAGATGACACGTCATCACCCGGCTACAAAGGGTACACCACTAGCGATCATCATCATCATAGCTGCTTTGGCCCAGGGAAACTACGTGCCAGGCCAAGCATTGAGATCTCGTGTTTTCGAGAGCATTCTGTTTTCGAAAGCATTCAGAATAGAAGCAAGGTTGTAAACGGCGAGACTTCGGCTTTACGTACTGCTGCTGAAGGTAGAGCGCATTAACTACGGGCCTCGATGTGATTAGCCATGATAATCGCCGGCACGTACCTCATCTATACTTTCCGTGACGCTGATTCATCTCATGAATTATATCGTACGCAGACCCTTCTCAATGTCCATTGAGTGTTACTTGTGTTCCCCTCAACTCAACGCATACCTCCTGCCGCATGAACATTACGACGTTTTTTGCTAACTGACAAATGTTAATGAACCGTTAGTATCTGCGAATTCAAGAGAATCGCTGTTCTAATAAAAAACAGATTATTACTCGTATTTAAAAGATACAAAGTTAACGCTGTAGAACAACGGGCAACTGTTGTTCCCATCTCCACAACGGTGCCACATCTCACAACAGTCATGGCCGGAGCCCACCGCGAGGATCCAAGAAATTTTGGCTGTCGGCTGAAGAAGGAAGACCGTCCAGGTCGTCCATATTTCAGAACCCATCTCAGGCATCAAATAAAATATTCTTTATCTGGACTGAGGTGAACCCACCCCACCGAGTGACGGCTCAACCACCACCGTCTGCTCTAATAAATGTTTCTTCTCTCTCTCTTTATCACTGCTCGTATTACAGCATGATAGCATGTAATAGCTACCCTTCTCTGATGAATAGTTTTCAGTGGATACGAGAATTTATATTGCGCACATCAGCTGCTATTTGTTAGTGGATAATTGTTGATACTAATGTTAACTCTTACATGCCATTCTATATGTCAAACACAGGTGTGCATAGCGAATGATTTAATATGGTGTCGATAGCGCCGACGCTACACAGGCGATGAGGCGCGCCGTAGTGGAGAGCTCCGGGTTAATCTGACCACCTGGAATCTTTAACGCGCGCAGACTTCTCGAACATGCGGGCCTTTTCGCGTTTCGCCACCATCCGAAAAGAAGCGGCCGTGGTTGGGAATCGAACCCGCGTCCTTGTGCCCAGTAGCAAGCATAGCTAATGACACACTTTCGCCTTTGCCAAACTTGGTTGAAAAATAAATGGTGAGGGATGGGATGGAACAGATTACATTTAAATGTGGTGGAACAGTTTATTTCGCAAGATATAGACGGTTTTGGCAAGTTTCATTATCTTCTTGCAGGTGCTTGCAGCGCCAACTGGCCCATGCATGAATAAGGTCGTGTGGTGAGCGCCTGGCCGCGAGCCACTGTTGGACCTGGAATACACACCCGCAGATGAAGAAGCGCATTTGTAACGCATTTTAGCAGCGCTTGAGAAAATGGCGCTGGTGAAAATATTTGAATACTCACTAACCAGTGGTCTCTACAAGTTCGTATGATTGAACCTTGAGCAGTGATATCCTTTCGGTTATTTCCACCTCCCTCCGTGCCCCTTTTCTACCACACCAAGCCATTCATGCCCCATCTGACAATAAAGCTATCCTCCTTCTCCCCTCCTAATCCATCAAGAATTGTTGGCGGATATCCTTTTCGAGATCAGTAATTTTGCATGGTTCCAAAACTTCTTGGGTGGGCTTTTGTCGGTCTTCCGTATCCTTGCCACCCATTGTTGGCTTTTTTGGTTTATCTTTGCTTGCACCAATTTCTGCACTTGTAGTTTTTTCTCCCGATAGCTATCCCATTTTTACTTGACTAGCTCCGGTTGCATATCAGTTCTTTTTCCCCCTCTCTGTTCTCTCTACGACTTTTTAAGTGCAGGGCACTCTATGGGCTCGCCTGGTCGTCGTAGCTCGCTAACGGTCGAGGCAACTGCCTGAATCAGGCGGCGAAGCAAGATAACGGACCAATGTAGAGCCTTCTGTACCGTCGTCAGGGAGGTCGCGCTGATGCTTCTAAAACCACGCTTTTTAAATAGTCATAACCGTTCGAAACTCCTCAACCACTGGCGCTTGTCCTACATCTCCCCGTTGTTAGCGCAAAGAAAACTGCCGGTAGATTTAAGGAAAATTATACGTACGTACCCGTCAGCTCTAGCGTTTATTTAGTTAGGAACACTCGTTGGGTTGGTTTTTATGGTAGCAAGCGAAAAAAGCGGCCGCACAAGAAAAAAATTCCGCGTGCGAAATGAAGGAAAACAGCTCCAGCATACGAAATTAAAACAAACAGAAAACAGCACAGCTCTCACTGGCGCAGTTTCATTCGTAAGGCGGGCGGAGCACTACGACGGCGGGCAATTTGAAAAGCATTGGATGGCAGCAGTGAGCGGATAATGGCGCAGCAGACCATCATAGCGAATCACTGTTCTGCACTTCCGACACCTTTTCACATTGAGCGAAACGGTTTTAATCTTCCGCTGGTCAATAGGCTTCTTTTATTTCCTGATTCAACCATCTTCTTGATTATCTCTTTCCCTTTCATCGGCTTCGTTGCTTAACTTCCATCTTAATTCATCATGATTTCCGGTCATTCCGTCATACTTAAAAAATTTGTCTCAATACTATGTCAATTCGTGTTCAATCATATCAGCGATGACCTTTAACTGTTTATTGTTCAGATTAGTGACTTCAGGATGTAGTGATTTCTACATTGGTCCGGGTTGCGAATGCACAGCGCAAGGTAAGCGGATTGTGAACGCTTCCTGAGCTTATTGAGCTTCATGCGCTGCTCTCTCTCATTCCGTTCCGCTACATATAAACGCGGCAAGTGCGCCGCTCCGTCCAGTCGTTCCGCCGCCGGCGCTTCGATGACATTGTCTGATGATTTGAATAACGCAAAGGCAACCCCGATGCGTCGCATCTACCCCATGGTTCCCCTCGCGGGAAGATGGTGTAAATTGTTTCTTTGAGACTCACTCAGTGGTAGCCATGCGCTCGAAACCATGGTCAGCCTCAAACGTGTTGCCCCCTTTCTTTTGTAAGCTTTGTTTGTCTGCACGGAGATACTCGCCAGGAGCTGCCAAAAAAAGGAAACAAAAACCTACACCGCTAAAAACCCAGAAGCGCCTCTGCATGCAAGCTGACCTTGCGATCGGTTGCCTATTGGCGGTGAGATGTTTGAGTGGCGCCCCCTGGCTCTGACGTCGGCTTAGGGACGCGCTCCGCTTTCGTCTGCTACATTCGCGCCGCTGCTACACCCGCGCCGCAGTCATCCGCTTGTGACTGGCAGCAGTGCCTGTGCTGGAAATCGCCCGCCTTGATGCTTTGGTGCTTTAAAAAAGCGTATTTTCAGTCAGATTCTGACAGCTCTGAATAATTTCAAGCTTTATATCCCCCACAAGTTTACAACACACGAGGACAGAGAGAACGACTTTCATAGAGCATCGCTCAGACGATCGTGCGTACCTCGTCCTATCTAGCGTATTTGCGAGTTTCAGGGCTTCCATAAACTGTTCCTGAGATGCTCTTATGAAGACTCGGAAGTCTAATGCTATACGCACGAAGCAGTGGGTCGCACAGCAGGAAATAAAACGGGTGTCTTCTATTTCTTTCGTTGTTGTTGACTTCTCCTAGATGAATGTTTTTTTGTGTGCCCAACTCATTAATTTTTCTGCACCGTCCCAAATGTCCTAGGAGTTTTGGGGATGTTTCCGAGGCTGACAAAGTTTGTGTGGATATTTTCTTCGGGCTGTAAGGTATACAGCACCTTCTTCAGAAATGGGCTTTCCTTATGGCTGCGCACAAATGTACATACCCACAGCGTGCGTTGTTTATTCACATGCAAATGCAATGAGAAGGTTTGTGCTATATACGCCACCGCGAAACGGCTCAGATAACGTTGTCCACAGTACTCGAAGGCGGCTTTTGTGCGCCCAATTTCTATCGAACCATCGTTATCGTAACGAACTCAATCTCAACCCGAACAATTATGCCATTATTACGGTGTTGAAGGCTTGATATACTTGCTAATGAACGCAATAAATCGTATACATTCCGGTTTTTAGTATAACAAAATTCGAAACCGATAAATATGTCCAACCAGCTCTTTATTGTTTTCCAACCCCTTCAGTCGCACAGAACAAATCCTGGCCTACTCGCGATGACGGTGGATGAATTGAAGAAAATTACTCTTACTCTCTCGTCTTGGACTGAGGAGCCTGCCCACTAACCAGCTCGATTTTACGGCTAAAGTTTTCTCCTCGTCCTCTGGAGTGCTGTTTTACTATAACGCCTATCTGAATATTGGGATATGGCTGTGGCAAATGCAACGAAATATCCCTCCAAATCTGAACAAACATAGTCTTACTGTATTTTTGCCATACAGGTAACTCGTTTTGCTCTATAAGCCCCCATACTGGTTAGAAGCCTGGTATAAAACCAGCACACGCCTATACACACAGCAGGTTATTTGGAAATCAACCTACATTATTTGTGCCCCATATTGCATGTCGGCACACTTTTATGCCGTGACAACGTAAAGTTACTTGATACAATAGTTTCGAGCGTTAGGTAAGGTTGCCAAATCTGTTTTACCTTACATACGATTAGCTGGAATCGTAATGCCTTCTGCCAAAGCCGACAGCCCCGAAGGCCTGGAATTTGTTTTGGTCTTCCATTTTCGCTGTTGTCGGTTGTCAGACTCCAGCTGTTACCTTTGTTCGAAAGATTGCTGAATACAGAAACTGACGCCTAGCTCTGACTCTTCGCGCTGCGCACAGGACCAGCTTCGAAGCAATGCATGGGCGACGCCGGCAATGTTTTTTCCGGAGTGGCATCAAAAAAACTATACTTAAAATCACGCCTTGAGATAGTTTATGCGATTTTAAATTTTTTGTTACCAAAAGAAGTTGCGCATACGCGAGATCTGCTACGGACAAGCACAAAAAGTCAACCGCGCGCAAAGAAACAGCAGAGAGAGAGAGCCCGAGTGAAGCAGACGACAAATGCGAGAATCCCTAAGCCGACGTCACAGAGGCGCGCTCCGCAGCGCCGCCCGTGGTCGCGCTCACCGCCAATAGTGGCCGAGGCGACTGGCCGGAATGGCGGACTGGCAGCCCCCGCATGCGGCGATCGGTACTTAAAAGGTGTCTATACTTTTCATTGGAAGATGCACGTGAGCTCAGTAGCCCCCCAATATTGACTATCTGTCCTTTTAAAACATATATTTTTCAACCCAGTGCGCCGAACAGAATAACGTTATATGGTGCATGCTGCATTTTTTTGTTCATGCATTCTTCAAGTTTATACCTTCCAGGTGTGAATCCAAATGTCGCATTCATTGCGGAAAATTATAAGTAAAAAGACAGGTTTGATGATTCTTTACTGAGTGAAGGGTGAGAACAAGCGTACAAAATCATTCTTCAAAACCATGCCATTTACAGTATAGTGTACCATGCCAACTGGGCGTGCTAAAGTCGGGGCCACGCTGAACAGGGGCTTTTCTCCTCAAATGATAACAGAAAATATTATTGGCCCTCCACTCTCTAAAGAAGGATGACCTGCAACGCTACACGCAGTCCACGGAGTGCACTAAACAAAACACGTTTGTTGTAATTTGCGACGGAGTATACTTCCTAGCCAATTAGCGGAATGAACTCTGAAGGAACTAAGCTTTGTTCTTGCAGACAAACATGAAGCTGCTGTGTCCCTCCCGCGTCGAAAGCATCTTACTGTTTTTATAACACAAAAACCAATCCGCTCTGCCACTGAGTACTCCAAACGGGTCGTATTGGGCCGTTTAACGTCCGCGTTTAAAACTCGCACCAGCACAACGAACGCGCCATCCATCATTACGGGCATGTAGCCTACAGCTTCTCGTGCAGGCCCCCTCCTTCTCCCTCAGACTATTCTCCACCGCAAAGCTGCGCACGCCTAAACCAGTAACCGGTCATGTGCATGAGTTTAGCAGTGAAGTATCCTCTGAAAGCCCTCTGAAGTGGAATTGGCTCATGCCGGCGTTCCAAGCTTAAAAGTTGCTCTTCATCCGGAAGGAATGCGCCTCTACTCGACGAGCTAAACTTGAGGGGGTAACGGCAACGCGATCAGCTTTCCGGTATTTTTGCGCCCGTTCGCTATTGTGTTCACGCCAACGCTTAAATTCTTGCTCTTCTTCCTCCAAACGAATGGCATGCATTCGTTCCATAACGACTAAAAACCTGAAGCCCTCGAGCTCTTTTCTCGCGTACAAACGTGTGGCGCTCCGTTTATCTTGTCCCACGTAGGCATCTTACTGTCTGTGTAAGATGTCTGTATAATCGAGCAACCACAACCGAACCATTCGATTCAGCAGGACAGCGGACTAAGCACATTGAGCCGTGTAATTTTGACATTTAAATCTCCGACGCGCACAACCGGCATTTCATTGGTAGCGGCATGAAGTCTAGCTGTGCGTGCACGTCCCCTTTTTCTCTCCGCAAACCGTGCACTCAAAACGGGTAACCGGTGATGGCGCATACTTGGGCGTTAAAGACGCCGGCAAAAATATAGCTGGGAAGGCCTTCCAAGCTGAAGCAGAAATATGGGCTCACGCCATCGTTCAAACTGTGCAAGATTTTCTTCAACCGGGATGCATTCGCAGCTACTTGGCGAAGTGGAATTTCAGCGCAAACGGAGACGGCGGGTTTGGTTCGTTTTAGGGGGCAGCCCTTTGGCAGCCGTTACTTGGCTACGCGGGAGCGGCGTCTGTTTATATCCGCGTAACTGGGTGAGCGAACGCACCAGCGACGAAAAAAAGAAAACGGAGAGGACCGTCTAGCGAAGGGTGAGGCACGTGCCCCTACGGTGTCATCTCTCTCCCTGTCTTTCCTTCACATATGTCTCATGCATCGCCACCTTGGAGCGCCCTCCTCTTGACACTTTCCCCAGACGCTGTTTCATTCTCCGCTAATCCAAACCACGTCATATTTTTGCAGGAGGTTCAAACACGATTTTCAACAACGTGCTCGCTGCTCCTTGTGCGGGGCTAATCCGAACCAGGTGACATTTGCGCGGGAGGTTCAAACACGATTTGCAAAATGCTGGCCGGCGGCGGCGCGCTCTGCGAGGTAGCAGCAGACTAGCGCGCGCCGCCCAGCATTCGCTGATCACGCAGTGGAAATGCGCCATGACAGAGAAGACTGCAGCTCCCGCTGCTCACAAATTTGGTATTAGGGAGTCTAGTAATCGTCAGTCCATTTTTTCACGCCCATCCGTGCTTCTTTTTCTTTTCTCACAATCATCTGATAACCGCCCTTCCGCCGTTAGCGGCCGACTGCGCAACTTGCCAAAGGGGCTTCGGCGGAGGCTAGGGGAAAATAGTTGTGAAAGCGGTGTCAGCGGTGGCGAGGAGGAGCCCGGAGTGGCGCCGAGTATATGGGTGACACTGGAATGAAAACTGGGGGGTTAGACACATAGTGCTTTGCCGTAATAACGGAAGCAGCCTTGTTACACATAAATGCAAGCCTCAGGCAGTGACTCATTCTCAACCCTGTGGATTCTGCTAGCTGTAGAGAGCGCTAAGAATTTGCTGCGTTTGTACAACCTTGGGCGTTTCGGAAACAGGTGATTCTTTGGCGACAACGTTCTTTCATTAGGTGTAACTCATCTGGTACGTTATTTATAATGCGAGTTCTTGCAGCCGCACACTTGTATGTTGTTAGTTTTAACCAGATAGCATTTGGAAGGGTGTCTGAGGAGGGCTGCAGCGCCCCTCATATTAATAATGACTCTGCACACGTGGCGGTATATGTATCTTGGTACACGTTTTTCACGTAACGAAGCAAGCTCCAGCAGGAAAGGTGGTTCATAAATATTTAGTAATTGGTATCTCCTGCTCTGGTTATAGCAGTTTTTGCGCTCTACTGGCTACATGTGCCAGGGTACTGCTGTAATTATGTTGTGCCCCTCGTTTACTTGCAGAAGTGGAATGTCTCAACTATTGCGTTTTGGGCTCAGGTAACACTTTTATGCCAAGTGCGCGTCCCTTTGGAAATGCATGGCGTTACGTGAGCAGCGCAGCTATTCCGGGTATGCCAACTTTTAATCTCAAAAACATGACGAGGCCCAATAATTAAAGAGCCGTTCCGCTAGAAACACGAATGAGACCTGCGATTCGGATTGCGGCATGTCGGGCAAAATTTATTATCGGTAAAAAAAAAAGAATTGCGTGCTAAGAGAAGTACAACGGAGCAGACGTTCGTATTGGCTTATACAGTTCTTTATTGAAAATGTGAATTCGCATTCGCGGCCAATCCTGGTATCCCTGGGTGTAACGTACAAATTCCAAGCGATGGGCAAGGCATATGCAAAACAAACACATGGACGATGAATTCGGCTTACAGTCGACAATCCGAATTCGTAGGTGGGAACCGACCTGGCTTTATTAATAATATTCCGTTCGGATGGTAATAATTAACATTATTAGGCATCCGACGCAAGCAGTACTTGCTGATAAAGTTACAGTAAAAGGGAAGATAGTGGACGGATTACTTGTTCTACCGTTACGGCTGTCAAACAATCAGGCTACATGTATGCCTAACACTAACGACTGGCTAAGACCACATCAGGACAACGAATGGACGAAAACACGCAGAGGAAAAAGAACATTTCTGGACAAGCGTGAACAGCTTTGATAGCTTATGGTATGGGCCGCCTCTCGTTCCTAAAACGCTATTTTTGACACAACCAAGCACCCCTTAGTTGACAGATTTCTATTGCACGAAACTTTGAGAACGTGTTTCAGCAGCAACCCTCCCGAATGTTAAGTGTGACAAAAAAAAAAAGAAAAAAAAAAGAAACGTGTGTTCCCTGGTGTGGGGGCGATCATTGACCCGGCTCGTTTGAGGGTTAAGGCATAAAGCCATTTATTTTAGCGCTCGTTCGTTTGTCACAGAAGATTTATTTGCCAGCCATTGCACCGACGTTGACGGACAGGTTTCAAGGCTGCTCAGGGAAGTACGCACTCCGGCGTAGCAGTATGTTGCATCCCTTACAAACGGCACTTTGACGGGAAAACACAGAGAGAGTTTTAACCTTGAAACGGTGATGTCATAAGCCTCCGGTTTAGTAACAAAGCGCACCTCGCGATTTTGAATCGTCCCTAATTTATTGATAAGAATTTCGTGTTTTGTCCCATACCAAGCAGCACATTCCAGACGTCAGCATCCGCTATCCGCACTCTGTTTTTTGGGGGCTAGAAATCTTCATACTTAGCAATAGTACACGTCATCTGAATTGAGTACCCCATAAAAAATAGTGATCGAAGAGTTTGTATCTACGACAACACCTTAAACAAACCTAGGTTGTAAGCTAAGAACGGGTAGGCAGTTCCTTGGGGGCAGGGTGGAAACTTGGGACGTCACTTCCAGCTGCCTCATTATCGTTGTACATGAAGGGCTAAGGTGTCCTCCGATTTTTTTTAAATGCAGAGCATTTCTTTAACTCACGATGTCACCCGTTCTAGTTGTCCATCGTAGTCCGCACCCCTCCCCCCTACACAATATAAAAAAATATTACCTTAATTACCCGATTCTAACGCGCCCCCGATTCTAACGCGCACCCGATTTTCCCGGCAAGAAAATCGAAAAAACTTGCACCTCCGATTGTAACGCGCACGGAACTTCGTGAGGAAGAAAAACGAATGCGAGAGAAACGGCGATTTATTTCTCGAAGTTATGTTACTCATCTCACTCCTCGTCGCTCTCCGCTGACCACAACATCTCGTCCTTGGTGGCGTCAAGCGCGTTCGCAATGCCACACTTCACAACGGATGTTCAACCATGGTCGATGGGATCGTGGCCCACGCCTCGCACGCCCATCCTGCGAGCTTCTCCAGAGGCGCATGCTTCAGCCGACCGCTCGTTTTGAACGCGTGAGAGCCGCTGCTGCCACTGCTGTTATCAAGCACGCAAGTGGAACAATTTGACGGTTTGTGTGAACGCCGATAGAAAAGCCTTGGAGCCTATGATTCCTGCGTCGAAAAATCGTTGCTAAAAGCTTTGGCGCCATCTAGAGATGGCGATGGCGATGGTCGGGACGAAATTTCCGTTGTTTCGGTAGCTTCGGTTTCGTATCCCATTCTAACGCGCATGCGATTTTTAGACCTATTTTTCCGGAAAAAAAGTGCGCGTTAGAATCGGGTAATTACGGTACTTACCGGCGCCTGGTTTCGATACCACGACCCTGCGGGCGGAACGCAAGGTACATGGTGCTCTACCCACTGCGCTACCAAGCCGACACAGAACGGAGGGCTACGAACGCGCCTTATATCCTTGACTCATTCAAACTACGTCAAGAAGCTGCTGATACAACGCATTCACTACCTGTGGGCGGAACGCGAGGTACATGGTGCTCTTCCCACTGCGCCACAATAATCATACCCACCTGCTAATAAATGATGTCATACCCACCTGCTAATAAATGATTTCACGTGACCACGTAATTACGTCTCGTCATTTAATTACAATACAACAACCAACAGAAACAAGTGCAGCAACATTAACGTAACGCAAACTACTTAACGTCGTGCGCCCCCGGAAATGCCCTGCATGTGATCGTGCCCCTCGCGAGGGGGATGTTTGGTTTACTGCCGCAGCAAGAACCAGGCGGCCTTCTGCGCAGTTTGTGGCGCATACCCACTTGGGGCATTGGCCAGGATCGTACCACTTACTACATGCCGGTTACGGCAGGGTTTGACTGGAACTTTTTGCTGTGCAGTTCAGCTATTTATCGGTCTCCGTTTTTGCAAAAAAACGAATACGCCTCAATGTATTTAAAGGCACAGACAACCGATTTTTGTCGCGCATATGTTCTCTAGCTCATATGAAAGCCAGCGTATTGCATAACCCGGTAACCGCAAGCAATTTCTAAACAAATTGGCGGAAATAATTTTAATTTGCCAGCAAACATCCTGAAATCGGAAGGGTAGCGGTTCGTAGTGTTGAAACTTGACACTACAATAGGTGCCCCTGTCACGTGAGCTGCAAACCTAGCAGCTACTGTAACGGCAGAAATGTTTATTTACATATTGAAAACCTTGTAAAACAAGTATTTGTACAAGGTTAAATTGTATACGTATTTGTAAACAATATTTTGAAAATTTTAAAGACACGCCGCCGGCCGTCGCTGGGTGGCTCTCAGTGTGGCTAACTGAGCCTCCATGCCAAGTTTCAACGGCAGCTTTCCGTAAACAGACCCAGCGATGCAGCTTTGACGATTCTGCCTGAGTCAGGGCCGTTATTCTGCCAAAATATTTGATTTCAGTTTCCAAATACGGCAACGGCAGCTTAAAAGAAAAATCGCGCCGGGTGAGAATCGAACTTCTCAGCTCCACAACGTGAAGCCACATTCTACCTATCGTCTATCCCAACAGATGGCGATTCTTGAAAAATAGACCGTTGCATTAAAAAACACAATAAGGAACAGGAAAGCCTGCGATTCAAACTATTTTATCTGGGGATAAGTTTTAGATACGACGCCGAGAGGAGCAACTCTTGCCGGCGGCCCTGTCCTGTGTCCGTCGGCGTCGTTGTCCGCGTCCGCAGAGCTGGGTCTCTCCTCCGCTCACCCCTCTCCTCTCTCCGATAGCGAACACTCTCGCCCAACATGTGCGGGCGAGTGGCGCAGTGCACTCTCACTCTGCCGGTGGGCGGCGCTGCGCGCTGTGCACATTTGCAGTACTCTCTCTCTCTGCGGTCTCCTCTCCTTCGGGTGCGCTACACCCGGATCCCCTCGCGTGGAACCCAACAATGTGATTGAAACGCAATTCATGTTCCCTACGAGTTTTACGCAATTCGACTAATCGACCCAACGGAAACACCCAACGGAACCCCCTTCAGCGTCGCATCACACCAGGGTTCCCGCGAGGGGAGGTGGGCGTAATTTTTTAATTATCGTTTTTCATCTCGCATAGAGACAAAAATATGTTGCCGAGCACTCTATATCAAGGTTGCCAGCATTATTTTTTAGGGGGGACACATACGGCTTGTAGGTCTAAAACTTTCGATTTAAAAAGTTCTAAGGCGTTGTCAGCAAAACCGTTTCTTGTCAAGCTGCTTTAAGTTATGCCCTTTCATTAGGAATAGATAATATATACTCGACAAAAATCCGTTGTCTGTCCCTTTAACTCAGCCCATGTCTGTGGCTGTGGGCGTTTCCTGTGGTCGTCGTCATCGTTTCAGGTAGTCATGGTACTCAAACACAGGGAAACTCGTTTGGCAGGTCCTCGCGCTAGAACGTAACGTGTACTAAAATAACAAACCGGGAAACTTGTTTGCAACGGATCGCGCCAGAACGCTTTGTGATTTAAAGACGCGAGACTTACGGTAAACCTGTATACCTCTACGTCCTTCCTAGCCCCCCCCCCTTCAATGGTTTCATTTGCATGTTAGAATATGCCAAGACGCCGAGAATACAATCATGCACTGCATGCTTCGCCACTCCCAAGGTTTCACGTTTGTGGAGATGGCCTGGGACCTTTTTTTGTTTTGCTCCGGAGCGGAGGGGGAGCGGAATTTTGATTTTTGGAACAATGCAGATGCCAGATCAAAAAAAAATATTTCGTTTTGAAACCCGGGTTACGAGAGCTGCTCAGGGCCGACGCTAGAACCTACGCTATTGTGTTCGCATCAGACCTAAAGGGGCGTTCGCGAATCCCAGTATTCGAAATATTACGAACTGGAGCGATCATGAGTAGCAGCCGCATGTGTTCACTAAATTGCCAAACATTTTTCTCGTCCAGATCCGGGAACTGCGTGCAGCTCACCCTAGTGCGCAAAGATAGGGGGTGGCTCCATACACTTTTATTTTTCCTTTGAAGCTGGATATGGCTTCCTCCGTATTCCTCCGCTGACGCCTATTTCACCAGTTTTGCTACTCTCGCAAGCACAGATGCCTTATTTCACAACATCCGAGCTAGGAGCGGGCGCAGGTCGTTCCCTTGGAGAAACTACAGCGGGACTTGAAGGAGCGCCGGCGTGTACAGAATGGCTAATGTGCGCGAAAACAACAAAAAAGCGCTGCTGCAGAACGCTCAGCCAACGCTGTTCCACCTCGTCGAATAGCTGCGAATTCCTGCCTTACAAAGACCAAACTACATGAAAGCAAATTTAAATAGTCTTACCGGGCAACGGAACCCCGAATGCTAGGGGTGACGCTGAGGGGTAGGAAAACAGCCGCAGGTATTAGCGAACAGACTAAGGTCGAGTACAGTTCATTTTAAATTACGCGATTTGAATGGGCATGGGCTGGTATCGTAACGCGAAAGAGGGACAACAGGCGGAGCATTTGTTGGGATGAGTTGCTTCCATAGACCGCACCCGCAATAGGGGTCGGCCGAGAACTGAATGGAGAGATTAGCTCTGAAAATGTGGCGGAAAACATGGACTCAGCTAGCACTCAATTAGTGTGGCTGGATATCATTGGGCGAGCCTTTGGTACTGCAGTGGACACGAAGAAGCTTATGACGACGACAACCACGCACGCAGTGATGGTGATGATGATGATGATGAAAGACTGACTCACCCGCTTGGACCCCCGACGTGAGCCAATAATTCTCATTCATCTTGAATGAGTTTCGCAGCGCCATTTTTTGGCAGTGTCTTAAACTTATACTCACGGGCACATACCCGGCTGCCGCTTTATGCGTTCATGGAGGTAGCGGCAAGTGAAGGGGCGTGCATGAACACGCAGCTAGGTTTAATGCCCTCATGAAAGGACATGTCCATTGTGGTGGCGGAAGATTTAAACGTTCACTTCTCACGGCCAGTGCTGCCCGTCGTGGTCGAGCGATTCGACTTGGTGCGTTACACACACGGTAAGATGCCTGCGAAGTGAGAGTGGAAGGAACGGGCTTCTTCGCTACAATACAGCTTGAGTCCTTCTAAGTTTTATTCAGATAATTGGCTTGGAAGCATGCGCAATGGCCAGCTAGAAAGGTGGTCTGCTGTGGGCACAAATGGGACTCTGCAATGCTTCTCGGTCATCATCCTTTGCCGGGTGAATAAACGCCAAGTTTTCCTTTCCTGTAACATACTTGTTTGTAATTGAACTGACAACTCATTGGTTGTAACCTATATATCCCCA
>CM023452.1:1304575-1404575 GCA_013339765.2 Haemaphysalis longicornis | reverse complement strand
TCGTACACGGGCGTTCTTGCTTTTCGCTTCATCAGAAAAGCGGCCGCCGCGGACGGGATTCGCACCCGCGACTTCCTTCTCAGAAGCGCAACGCCTAACCCATTGAGCCACCGCGGCGGTGTGCGTGTCGTCATGGAACGTCGTGAATAAACGGCCGCTTGACGGCTAAGTCGATTGTTGGGCTTCAGCGCGTCCGGGCTCGCACTCCCTGTTCGTGCTTTGGTCTGGTGCGCCGGCGTTGCGTCGCGGGCGGCGACCGACGACAAGGGCCTGACACCTGGAGCACGGACGACATACGCTGGCACACCAGACCACGGCACGAAGCGGGAGTGCGAGTCCGGACCCGCTGAAGCACAACAGTCTACTGAGCCGACGAGCGGCCGTTTACTTACGACGACCCATGACGACACGCATACACACGCAAGTTGCAGACTGCAATCACGTCTGTTGTTTGACAACGACATCAATTGCACACTTTCCAACACAGAGGCACACCTAGTGCACATACGCTCCGAAGCAGGGAGCCACGGACCTATACCACACCTATCTTCAACAACGTCACTTCGCCGAAAAAGATTTGTCGTTCCAAAAGACGTCGGGAATATCTCTACGTTCTGAAAGTGCCAAGATGAAACAGCAGAGCATAGATGGCAGAGCAGCGGAGGTGAGCAAATCCGGTGTAAAGGTTCTAGGGAAAATTCAGCGCACTTCACGTCGGACAAGCGCTGCTACCGCTGTGACGTGCAGCACAACCTAGATTCCTACGAACTCCGATCATACCGTTGCGGTTTTTGCAGGAAGGTGGGTTATATTGAGAAGGTGTGCACGAAGAAACAGACAAGATACGACAAGGCTAGACCTCACAGTGGTAAGCTACACGCCATCCTTCCACTTATTCCGACCAATACCGAGGTATGTCCCCAAGACCAACACTACTACCTTAATCATGTCTTGGTTGCGCCTTTGACACCAAAGCACATGTTAGAACGTTATGTTCATGGTGTGAACCTAGTTTTCGATGCGGATTGTCTAGCATCACACTCCATCATAAGCGAAGACACATTCCGCCGTGCTTGGCCGAAAAAGCCACCCTCTCGTCTGGACACGCCTGTGTCTCTGCGTACGTGGTTGGGTAAAGGCGTCCAAGCACTAGGAATGCCCATCGCCTATGTGCAGCAGAAGGGTACAACCAAGAGCTTACCTTTGGTGATAATGAAGCCACCTGGATTCAACCTCTTAGGCCGCAACTGGTTCTAGCCACTAGGCTTTGGCATCCATGGTCAACAGACCCGGAGAGACGAAGCCAGAGTTCCTTCGCCTACTTGGTATCTCCCATCGCGCTCTTGGCAGAAGCTACATTTGGACTTTGCTGAACCGCTCGAAGGGCACATGCTCGCAGTCATGGTCGACTCATACACCAAATGGTTGGAAGTGCGCTGCGTCCCGACCGCTACTGCGGCAATGGTCATCCTAGAACTTCGTCGACTGTTTGCGACGTTTGGAATTCCAGAGAAGCTCGTCACTCACAATGGTACTGCGTTCGTTTCAGCCCAAATAACAACCTTGTGCCAGAGAAAGGGAATTCCGAAAATTACAAGCCCTTCATACCACCTGGCAACTAACGACAAAGCGGGACGCATGGTGTATGAGCTTAAGCTGGCTCTGGCGAGAGAGAAACGTACGGAGATCCACCTGCGCTTGGCAAGATTCCTTTTTAAAAACATTCCTCCACTGTTATGACCTCGGCAGGAAAAAGCCTCGCACCAGGCCCGTAGCCAGGAATTTTTCCTGGGGAGCCGACTCGCTGTAGGCCTGGACTATTTGGAGAAAGTACCCATTTTCAGTGATTATGTTTGGTAAAAATCGCAGTATGTAAATTATTTGAGTTTTTAAGGGCTATTCCGCTCTTTTATATCTTAAGTTTCAAAGTAATCTTCCTAATAGTACAATATTTTATACGGACAATATGTCTCAACAAATTCCGCTTATAAAAATAAAACTACGTTACTCAGGCCCAAAAATAAAAGGACGAATAGCCGAAATATTTTTTTACGTGTTTATTTCTGAATATAACAGGTTAAAACCACAGCGGCAGAAATAAAGTGGGTTGAGGTGGAGGAAAACGGGGACCGGTGTCCACTTCTTTGAGGTGGGGCGGTCTTGAGCCCGGCTCTGCGAAGAAGCAGCCAGGTCCTTCTTCTTCCTTAAAGCACTGAAGAAATGCCTGCCAGAGCCGAAGTGTGTACGATGGGCCGATGTGCGATCGCGGATCGATCCACTCTCGGAAAGTGCGAGGTCGATGTCCGCCGTGGGACTGAAGTGATGCGTCACGGAGCGCTGCAAAAGCATGGCAACTCCACAGGAGATGCTCGAGTAGCGCCTCTTGCAGGGCATGATGGGCACGGTGGGGTCATGTATCAGCGCGAGTTAATGAGGTGCAACAGTGCTGGTGAGAGTCGTTAATAAGTCTGGGGTCGACAAAGACATACCGCCTCTACACTCCGGAGTGTACTGGGCGGACGGCGACAGATTTCCTTTTATCGAAGCACGCTCGAGAGCTTCAGCCGACGTGTGGCTTTGAACGCTATGGGGTGATCCTCCGCACTGGTGCCTTAAGATCGGGAGCTAAAACACAAGTCTCCGTGCCTTCATCGTAAACGTTGCAATTACATTGCTCACGTCCACGGACTCCTTGTAGAGCGACATCAAAGCCAACCCATTCAACCGTTCCTCAACAGAGCTGTTGCGAAGGTAGGTATTAAGGCGCTTCAACGTCGAAAAGCTTCTCTCAGCTGCTGCTGTGGTGACAGGAAGTGTAGCAAGTATCCTGAGGAGAGTACTGATATTTGGAAACAGGCTGGTGTTGCACTGCTTCATGGCCTCGGTCGCATACCTTGGCAGCTCTTCTGAAGGTGTTGTTTGTCACTTCTGCTTCCATATTTCCCACTCCGCCTTGATCACTCTGAGGTTTTTCGGTTCCAACTCCGCCATGTAGAATTCTACTGCCTGTTGTAACGACTCAAAGCTGCTCTCGGCGGTGTAATTTGGTAGCACGCGTTAAAGATTCTTCAACATCGCCCTGTGAGCAGCAAAGCGCTCTTTCAATGCAGACTGCAGATCATCCAAATACGGGATAAAACAAGTCCGTCTGTAATGTTCTTCAGGAGAAGAGGAAGCATGGTTTTCTCTGTGTACTGCTGTGAACCGATTTTTCTGGGAATTTCTTGCTGAATGCCGAATCCTCTCGCCGTTGCTTCACATGAATCGAAAATCTCCTTGAACTGATCATTGGCATTTTTTCTGATGTCACTCAGCTGTTTCAGCACCAAGTCGATATGCTTGAGGGCGACGCTCATGTCGACGAAATTGCCTTGCAGGTACTGGGACACACGAAGCGTAAGACTCAAAAACCGTTCGCTCACTGCGAGGGAGACGAGAAAGTTGAAGCTGCACAGACGCGAGTGAAGTGCTGAAGAAGTCGCATTTCTCCCGGTTTCACTTTCCATAAGGACTTCCAGCGACTCGACAGTGTCAGGCAGCGCTTCGCTGAAGAGAATCACGGCTTCGTGCCGTTCAACACACCTAGTTTCGCAGTACTTATGAAGGCGTGAAAATGTGCGCGAAGAAGACTCGAGGTTCTTCTTGAGAACATCTTTTCGAGGAGCTTCTGAAATATGTGCAAACTTCCCCAATCGTTGCGAAAGCGTTTCGGATGTCGCTTACCTTAGATGCATTGTTCAAACCAAGGTTTAGCGAATGCGAAGAGCAGTGCGTGTACACTGCTAAAGGATACACTTCGCGAATCAGGGTCTGCACTCCACGAAATGAGCCACTCATGACGGTGGCTCCATCACAGCCTTGACCTCTGATGCTATGAAGGTCTAAACCGAGACGAACAAGCTCTGTTTTCAACGTTTCCGCCAGACCTGATCCACTGAGATCTGAAACTGGTACGAAAACGAGAAAATCTTCTATGATCTCCATAGTTTGAAGCTCCACATGCCGCACGCACAGGGAGAACTGTACACTTTGTGTCCCATCAGTTGTGCCGTCGGCGAGAACGGAAAAAAATCCAGACTTGTTCACAGCTTGAACGATTCCATCTTGAATTTGCTTGCCGATTATCGCAATCAGCTCATTTTGAATCGTCGGGCTTGTGTAGAGGGCATTTCCACCAGACGTTTTTATCTGCTCTGCAAGAACCTCATCGCCCCCCCTCGCCCTGTAGCGTAGCAGTGCTCTAAAGTTCCCATCGTTTTTTGCGGGTTCGTCTAGGGCACGTCTGCCAGAATCTCTGTCTCCCCTAAGCGCGATTTCTTGTCGGCCACAAGAAAGTACCGTTTCATTGACTGTATGCAGCATTGCCTTGTTTTTTTCTGATACGGTCTTTGCTTGTTTGTTCAGCTGCAGACGAATGTTGTCCATTTTTCTGTGAGCCACTTCCAAAAATGAGTGTGCAGCGATCGTTGCGTCTCTGTGGTACTCTGTTTTTGCGTGGTGTTCGAATACTTCAAGGGCATTTTTCCACTTCGTGAAGGGTGAAGTCACGAGGCTCCGTGCAGTTTCATGGGAACCTTTTCCTGTTCTGGATTTCATGGAAAATAGGACGCAGACCTTGCAGAAGGCGCCTTTTCGGACGTCTGAGTAAGCCAGCAACTGGAAACGTTGCAACCAGTTCAACTGGGATTTTCGTCTTTTCCGTCCTTTGACACGGAAACCTCGAAATCGTGTTTAGAACAAGGTATCCACATGCTCGTGTAGACACGCTCTTTTGTGCCTTCGGGAAGGGTCGAGCAGCCTACGTATATTCCAATAACATTTTCTTTAGGCGGTTCATTCAGCTTCACAGGAAGTCTTTCTAAAGACGACGATCGAGCGACTTTCTCGTCGTGGACTACTACCGCAGCTGTCGGATTGGCACCCGTCTCGTCCTCTTCGTGCGAGCGCCCAGGCACTGCATGCTAAAAAATATTACCGTTCGTAAATAACAAGTAAGCTGCTCAAGTCCTCCTCAAATTATACGTCTAAAACCTAAACTTTCTGTTAATTCCGGAAGTAAACTCGGCATAAGAAATGCCGATGCATAGTATACGCGTTCTATTACGTTCTCGCACTTAAGGGAAATTTAACAAATCCAGAAAGCTTACCTTCGGAAGCTTGTTGAAGTAGTTCATCAGTGTTGAACCTTGCCGCTTCTTTTTTGTGCTCATAATGACGAACGCAGAGAATACCACACACAAGAGGGCAAACACGCGATATATTCCGGCCCAAACACGGGCTGAACGGTGGTGCGTCTTGGCCGCCACTCAAAGGACCTCGCTACTGAATTTGAGCCGGTGGCGCCCTGTGTCACACCGTCTCGCATATTTTGCTTGGCGAGGGCGCGGAGGGAGGGCAAGAGAGAGAGAGAGAGAGAGAGAGAACAACATTGTTTAAGCTCAGGGATCAGGAGAAGGCGGAGGGGCGGGCCAGAAGGCCGCCACGATTGCCAGGGCCTGGGTGGTCAATGTTGCGAACCGGGGTAGCATGGACGAAGTGGACCGCGGTTGGTGTTGTGCCGGAGCACTCATGGGGACCAACTTGAGGGAGAAAGAAAACTATGTAAAAGCATTTACATTCTTGATCAGCGTGAACAGGCAGTGCCGTAGTTCCATCCACTTTCTCCCGCTGTTATCAAGAATGCACCCATCACAAAAATCTATGGCGCTCATACTCGCCCACACTCTCACACAGAGAGGGCACGTTTCCCTCTCGTACACGTGAAGGTCGGGTTGACTCCGGTGAGGCAATCTGCCTAAGGTCGAAGCCCCTCGGACCACCGATGTTGAAGCGTCGGGAGGACATCTGGGATCCCTTCTGGTATTCTGGCGTTGGCGGCTCGTTGAACAACGGCCTTTCCAGAGTCATCAGCCACACCGCAAAGTGCAGGAGAACGATGCGCGGCACGTCCCCAAAGAAGCAGACAGGAACCTCAAGCTTGCTGCCAAAAGTGAGGCGCCTTTGTCACCACCTCTTCGGAACGTTTCCGGTCATTAAGGCGGCATTCGGGGGCGCTTGGGTGGCCGAGAGTGCCGCCGAAAGCGGATTATGTCCAGCAGCAGCGGCACGGGTCGTCGACGCGTCATTGTGTAGACGACGGGATGTTCCTTGTTGATGTGGGGAGTGAGGGGAGGGGGCACTCGGTCGACGGCAGGCTTGGGTGGTCGACCCCAGGACGGCGAAGAAGGCTTTCGCGACATCACGATTCATCCGGGCATCATACCTCCGGGTCGTGCAGCGCCTGTTGCCAGATGGTTGGGAGGAAAGGGGTCTGCTGCGCCCTCACACAGACAGTGAAGTGCTCGTCGAGGGCGCCGCAGACAGGGCATGTATGGGGGTGAAATTGATGGTGTGGGTGGTCCGGGCAGAAGAGCCGCAGTGGCGGCAAAGTCGGTATCGCAGCCGCCCTACTGTGTTTATCGGGCGCCGACTGTTGCGTGCGGGTTCCTGTGATATTTTCTGATGCTCCGGGTTGTTTACGCGGCGTAGGACATGGGCACGGAAAGATATGCTCAGTTTTGCACATGCTCATCTGCTGTAGACAAATTTCTTGCCGCAGCGGGGTGCCAAAAGCCCTGCTGCTGAATAACACCCCCCTCTCCTCATAAAAATTTCTTTTTTTGGGGGGAAGAGGGGGGGGGCCTTTAGGCCCCCCCCTCTGGCTACGGGCCTGCCTCGCACAACTAATGCTTGGTCGGGAATTCGGACAAATCTACAGTTGCTAGTATCTACTAAGCCCAACCGCCATTCAGAACAATCACACACTCTGAAGAGCGAATGCCAGCCACAACAGCACGTTTTTTGTAAAAAACTTAGGAAATGGTCCTCGATGGATTCCTGGCGTGCTACTCGGGAGGAAAGCACTCCACTTGGGGTTGGTTCAGACGTCTGCTGGACAGGTTCGTAGACACGTGAACCATCTACGCATAAGACGGATCAAGTCGGTATATAAGCCGTCGCCTTTACCGATACCGTTATCCATGGACAGATTGGGTTCGGATATAACTTGATCTGGAGAAAATAAAGTGCCCAATGCGGTTGCCGATGCGGACGAAGGAACCCGGAAGGATACACGTGATGAAGTTAGCACACCCGCTGGGAACCCTTCCGGAGAAAAGCCAGCACCCACTACGCTTGTCGACGTGAAAGGCGCAGTAGCAAGTTCTCAGCCAACATTGCAATGGCCCACAAATCCACTGAGGAATCGACGTCGTCCTGCAAGATATAGAGACCCGAAATAGCAAGGCAGAGGAATGGTACTTTTCGCTATGTGCCAGGCACGGCGTTCACGCGCTCATGCAGCCCCGGGAGTGACGCGCGCACGTCCCTGGCGCAAAAGCGGGCGGTTTGTTCCAACGCCATGCTTTAGCCACGGCCTCCGCGATCGGCTGCCGGCGGCGCGCCGAGCAACGGCGCGCCGCCGGCAGCCGATCGCGGAGGCCTTGCTTTAGCCTCAGCCAGCGGCTGGACTCTGAACGGCAATGAGACTTGGTAATTTCAGTATTGGTGTATGTGTTCTCCAATTAATCATCGCCGTGATGCTTATGTCGGTAGCTAGAATAATTCTTATCCTTAGCGTGGCAAAGACCTAAGAATGTACTTCAAACGCTTCGCTCACGACACCATAGATCTCGTACCCAAAGGCGAAGACCAACGAGCCAGGGCTGCAAAATATGCCATGAAGCAAGGTTTCCAGCCGGTAGACGCCCACACGGCGTGCCGCTGATTCAAAACGCCTATCCTGAAGACCACCCTGCCATTGCTTCTTAGGGAATGCACCCTGTTCTGGCTCCTGGCATGTCCTCACTAACTGCTGCTAGATATATTTTGAAGCGATTGTGTCTCAGGAACCGTACATACCTTAGGTACCTCATGAAGCCTCCACATACATCAGAATACTGCGGCGGAAGATATAGGGAGGGAGAGAGAGAGATAGAGAAAGAGAGACAGGAGAGAGAGAGATAGAGAAACGTTTATTATCAGAGCATTTATGGTTATGGAGTGGTTCCCTCAGGAGTGGTTCCCTCTTCATGACAATCATGGTGAAAAAGTTGCATGCCAATTCTTAGGCACCATCGCAAATTCATATGCCCAAGACTCAGTCACATTAAGGCCCCGACAGTGAATACGGGTTCATGGAAAAGCAGTAGATATCGGAGGCCAAATATTTTTTCCCTGAGTACACATGCAAATATTTTGAAGTTTGAGGATATTGCGACTTGAGGAAAGGACATGACGAAGTCGATATTACGTGAATGCCTATGCCGCGAATGGTTAATACAACGCAAAATTCTAAAATCAGCGTACCTGATCTTGCTATAGCGGGAATGACCACCACAACACCACTAAGATGACCGTACTCCACGTAGGAATTCATAATTTTTTCTTACCATGACTTCCGTCACGTTTTGTGCTAGAGGCGGGATGGTACCCATATATAGTCTTTTTATTCAAAATAACCTCAAGGAACTGCCATACGCAAGGAAGAGCCCACTCATAGTTCCCTTTCATTGCTGCTATCACGCCATTTTATTTTTTTGTTGTTGCAGTTCTCTTGGGCGGTGTGGTTCCGGGGTTTACAAGCTCAGCCACGGTTACCAAACACAAGCCTCGGCGTTATGGTGCAGATGGACGTCAGGAAGTGCCTGGTGACTCCCAGAGAGACTGGGTGTTTTTTCTCTGTCACTGTGTTTAATCATCTGTATTTCTGGTTCATTTGCTTCAGATCGCCACAGCACTTGAGCGCCGCGAGCACCGTGGACCCACGACCTATTTTCAGCCCGACGACGATGCTAACGAAGACTGGTAGCAGGCCAGGGGGTTGGCGCTGATGCCTACGGAATTTTTATGGTGTACCTATATTTATTGACTTACAGTTTCAATGAGTGACAAAGTAAGGCTTTAACAAAACCTGGCCCAAAACCAACACCAACTTTGAAGAATTCAGCAGAATTTGTGAGGAAGTCCTACGCGACAATGTCTCGCCAGGAATGAGTTTTACTAGTCATAAACTATTTCTCTGTACCCCCTTAATATTTTTCGTGGGAATGCATTTTTTACGTTTGCGGGTACAGACCTTCCAAAATATAACCGATGTGTCCCTTGACATACATCTTTAAAAACCACCATACCGTTTGGAACAAATTAACCACAATTCGCGTAATCTCCTGAAGAGGAAGGTGTTGCCTGCGACACGTAATCTTCTGGCACCCACGCCACTTTATGCAGGACATGATGTTCAGCAGATGTAGTGAATCATTTGCATTAGGTGCAGCATGCGGCAGATACGGTCCACGGTATTGCTGCATCAAGTATTGCGCAACATTAGCTAGGTTATCGTTTAACTTTATTCGAGTAGCCGCCAAAGGCGTCGTATTTTATTATTATATTTATTTTTAAAACGATTTCACATTTCGTATTTAATATTAAAATGAACTATTTGATTGACGAAATAGAACCAGTAGAAAAATAGGTTGGAACGGTTCATGTTCCTGGTCTTATGATCTCATATCAACCATAACAAAAATAAAACGCAACTTTCTAATACAACAATTGAATCTTCGCCGGAGAACCTGTGTTCTCAGCATTTTCCGCGAGTACATTTATAGCTCCAGACCCTTGTAATTACACACTTTAGTTCAGATTTCTAGATCACGCAGATTACACGACCAACCTATCATCGCCGGCTTTGGTGTCACCATGAACGTATGCATTTCTCCTGCTATTCCCCGTGCTTATACCTTTTGGAATGATCTCCCTCGTATAATTGTGCCCATGGCTATCCCGGAAACATACCGTCATCATCTATTGAAGAATTCAAATGAACGCCAAAAAGGAGAATTGTCTGCATTTCTTTGCGAGAGTGTTATTTTTTTAGTTACTCCTAGCTCGGAACGCCCTCCCTTACTTTTGTTTTTCGCATTTTTTTAGCTATGATTTAGACTCTTTGCATAAATTCTCTTTCTATGCCCGCTTTGATGATTTTGTTTCTCGCACTGCTACGCACCATGACTCAGCTAACCCAATTAATTCGCCGTATCATGCACAAACAGACCGGGCTGAAGGAATCAGACCTCATCCGTCTCATTATAGCCTTGCTGATCAGACGTGTTATGTACGGTACGCCTTACCCGTCCCTCGAGCCAGCCGAACGGCGAAAGCTAAATATTCTTATCTGCAAAACATACAAGACGGCCCTCGGACTTCCTACATGCACATCGAACGCCACTCTGTTGCAACTGGGCTTACACAACACCTGGGAAGAGCTCTGTGAGACGCAACGCACTTCACAACTCCGACGACTCCAACTCACTAATGCGGGACGTGCGACCCTAGGCACCTAGGATATTCATCGCTTCCGCTCTCCAGATGCAGAATACGTGTTTTACTGTCTATACGTAAGCACATCCGCGTTACCCAAATTCCTAGGAATATGCACCCTACCCATCACACTGGAAGGCGAAGGGCCCGCGCCGACTATCTTCAGGCACAATTTCAAAATCAAAAGGATGTGCTGTACACAGATGCATCTCCCTACGTAACCAAAAACGCCTATGCGATATCAGTGGTGAATAATACACTTCAGACAGTAGTCACACCCACTGTCCTCACTACGGACACTGCCAATGCTGAGGAAGCAGCGATAGCCATGGCAGCCACCACAACACAGATCGACTACGTTACCATACTGACAGATTCTCAAGAGGCTTGTCCCAACTTCCTGCGAGGAACTCTCTCCCTAGCAGCCCTCCATATTCTTGAAAACAAGGCTCACCTACCTGACCTCGGCATTATCTGCTTTCAGGCATCGTCGGCAACGAAGCGGCACATACCGCGACTCCAGAAGCAGTACACAGGGTCATTGCGGACAGCGACAGCCCTCGGCCAACCACCCCCACTAACTATACGCCCCAACCCCTGCTAACATACAACGACATCCTCTCTCACTACCGAATATCCCGCCAACAGTTTCTTCCCCCCCCATAAGCAACTCGCCAAAGAGGAAGGAGTTATACTTTCCCAGCTCCAAACTAACACCTTCCCCCACAACACGCTCTGGCACAAAATATTCCCCACCGAATACTCCCCTTAGAACATCTACTGCCCCACATCAGGAACACTATACCACATATTGTGCGCATGCCCGAACACCCAGAGCTCCCTCCCAATCCCAACACTACCCCTTCAAAGTGGGCGGCGGCGCTGACCAGCTCTGACCCCTGCTACCTGCTTCGGCTGCTGAATATGGCACAGTAGGCCGGCTACTGTGAGGGAATCCTGGACTGAGTACACCTTTCACTGGTCCGGAGTGACTGCATTGAACGTACAAACCCGACAGAGAGACAGACAAGATCAGGATCAATACCAGAAGCATCCTCACGATCCCTGATGTAGAGAAGATTCGGGTACTCTGGATGCTAATTGAACGCAAGTGGGTGAACGGCGAGATGGTCAACCAAGTGACGGAAAAAGCCAATGCGGCCATACGACTCATAAAGAGGGCATCGAACAAGAAAGCAGGAATGAAAGAGGAGAGCCCCATGAGACTCGTACAATCCTTCGAAATAAGCCACGTAACGTACTTGGCAGCATTGCACAACTGGAGGCAATGCGAGCGGAACAAAATCAAGGCGCTGATACGCAAGGCGTACAAGGCGGCACTTGGGCTCATCGACGGCACGAGCACGGAGAAACTCCTGGCTCTCGGCGTGCACATCACGTTGGATTAAATAGCAGAGGCGCCAAGAGCGGCGCAGCTCGCGCGCCTCACAGAAACAAGAGCAGGAAGACAAGTACTAAGGAACCTGTGCATAAGCCTGAGAGAATAAGAGTACAGAAGAGACAATCCCAGAAGACATCAGCAGAAGGGTACGAGTACACCCAATCCAGATTCCAGAATACAACAGGGAAAGGCGAGAGGCGAGAGCCAGGGCACTCATCGACCTCCACGCCAGGGACGAAGGAGCCGTATACGTGGACGCGGCCCAATATCCGGGAGACCAGGAAGCATACGCAGCAGTCACAGTCCAAACAACGACAGAGACAACTAAGGCAGCAGCAAGCATGCGCACACGGAAGGCGCATCGGGCAGAGGAGGTGGCCATCGCCCTGGCCATCGCCGACACCGAGTGCACGACCGTACGCAGTGACTCCAGAACGGCAGTACGCAACTATGGCAGGGGAAGAGTGAGCAGCGAAGCCGCGCGGATGCTGAGAGCTACAAAAATAGAAAGCCGCTGCGTGGCGATCAAATGGCTCCCAGCAAACATGGGCGAAGGCGCATCGGAAAGATGGTACGCAAACCACAACGAGACGGCGAACACAGTGGCGCGAGGACTGACTAACCGCGCTGCGGCAACCGCCGCCGTCTATCTAACGTGGTGGTTGGAGACCAAAGACAACATGAACCCATACAACAAGATAACGGAGTGGCAGAGACACGAGAGGAGAACGATGCCACCGCTCCACCCTGGCATGACCAGGAAAAGAAGCGGTGCTATATCGGCAACTCCAGACGGGGACGCTACCCACCCCAGCCCTAATGAAGCATGTGTGCCCGGACGTGTCCACGAGTGACCTATGCCGCACATGCCAGGAGAGAGCCACAATGGCTCACATCCTATAAGACTGCAGCGAAAATCCACACGAAGCAGTAACGAGGAAGACGATACCGCCGCTGCTAGAAGCAGCGACGAGGAGCTACGACAGAGAGTCCCAGACCCAGGCCGTCCAGCAGGTCTCAGCCGCACTCGAAAGGCAGCGACCCAGCGGAACCGAGGGAAGACTGCCGCCCCAGACCAAAGGAAGGCGTAGTCGACTCAAGGAAGTAGCGGGGCCGAGGACGAATTAGAGGTGACACCAACCGAGACGACGTCAAGGCCACGTCGTCCCGAAGTAACCTAACAAGACCACGGCGACAAGCCGTGTGCAGGCCCTATCAGTAAAGTTGTCGTACCGTACCGTATCTCCACCATCCCCTCTGCACTGCTGGTAATCGCTTTTTTGGTGGGAGTGCATTATAGGCTTAGTTATTGTGCAGCTGCCGTTGTAACTTTGTTATAATTTACGTTGTAAGTCCCCTAACCCAATGCGCCGCTGTATCGGCAAGATACCGATTTATAAGATACGTGTAAGACGAGGCTAATTAAATAATTAACCTGCTACTTATAGTACAACCTGTCTTATTCTGAAGATCAGTATACTAGGAGAAAGCGCAAGCCCGCTTAAGCCCCTGCTCGCAGGAATGTCGAACGCACTTCAAGAGCAGGTTTAGAAATTCGTTGCTATGTCAGCCGACTGCATCTGTATTGATACCGCCGAAATTTTCCCGGTGCAATGAACAATTGTAGGTTTTGGAATCACGTCAGGCCGAGCGACGAGTAAGGAAACCGGTTTCTGCGCCACGTCTACGCAGTTCATTATTGGATGATTGCCAAATCTGTTAATAATTAATAGCTATAAAAAAATAAGTGAAAAAATTAGTAGATACTGTCTTGCCAGAAAAGAACGTCCCAGTACCCTCGTCCAAAGACTTGCATACTGAGGTATTGAGATTGGAGTTAGGGTTATTATGTGAAAGCAAGCGGCGTTTATTTTTGGTGTGCAACCAGCTCCACGTAGCAGACGCGGAGCTGTTCCTTGAAGACTCCAGTGTAATAGAACCACACGAAATCCTCGTGTGTACGAAAGCAAATGATAAAAGGGGTGTCATTATGCTACAAGCTGCATTTACGACGCTTGACGTGCCCAGAGGCCCTTCCATCTTCGCCTAGACTGCAGCAAAGAGATCGAATTATAGAGCGAGAGAAACATATCAGGTAGACAGAGATGGTAGAGTTCCCCACAACCATTTCATACTTCAGGAAAGTAATTTCGCACACAGCATTGGCGAACTTCAGTATCCTGTTTTTTAATTTGATATAAATGGAAAGCGTCTGAAGCCTACAACACAAGCATTACACCTAAAGTTAGAGAAGTAACTATTAACATTGCATAAACCTTGGGCTTCTATGCAGTGAAAGCTCTTCTTTATTATGTCGTGCTGCTGCATGAAAAAACAAACGTCTTCATATAACACACACATCACTGCATCTTTTCCCACTACTCCGTATACCGTTAGCATGTCAGAATACCGAGACCGAACTCCAAATTCTCAGCTTACAGCGAAGGGGAATTTCTATACTTTCTGGAAGCTGACCATTCAATTAAAACTAAAGAGCGTCATCAGCGACCACTTCGTTCCATGATCATACTGCGCCTCTGGCGACCTCCGCATAAGCACCTTTCGTATAACTTTCTTTTTATCGGCGAGCAGTGTTAGGACAAGATTTTCAGGTTCGATATATGTGCATTTTGCAAGAGAGGTTGCTAGGCCATTCACTGTTAACCTGCTATGCCTGGGTGGCCACGAGAAAGCTATGACGTGTACATGAAACCTTTCTTACTGAATTTCGTCGGTTGTCGTTAAAATAAATATACAATACCCGTTTCAAGCCGTAACGTTTGACTGCTGCTCGAGTGTTGTCTTTGAGTTGGAGCAGACAACCCATCGTCCCCATTGCAAGTTTGTTGTAGTGACCTTTAGAGCTTCTGTACTGCCGCAGCTCCGCAAGAACCTAGGATGTTCCATGGGGAGTCAGTAAAAAGTGAAATTTTTAAGGACCACGTAGAATGTCTTTGGTAAGCCGATTAGCGTACTGATTACTTATAAAATTCCGATGACGTCAATACTCGTCGGTTTCGTTTTGTGGGCGAACGCAACAAACTTCCATTAAACGCCACTGATTCATTCATGGACCTTTTTGCTTTCTGTACGATTCTTATGTCTGCCCACAGAGTATGTGTGGTGCACCTGCCGGGAGGGACATGCTCGCTACTGCTGATGTTTGAACCGGCAATGATGTGTGTACGTTATATGGCATAGCGGCACAGGACGGGATGACATGATCCATGCACTCTGCAAAGCAGGCAAAAGAAGGCATGGCAGGCAGTTGCAGGTTAGGAGCCATTATCTGCTATATACGCGAACTCATCCTGTTTAAAGAATATAGTTTTTGTTGAACTAGTTCAAATCAAATCAAATCAAATCAAGTTTATTATTTCAACAAAAGAATACAGGGGGTTATGTTTTGCAGACAAAGGTCCCAAAGTCCAGGGACTGCGACGGGACCCTCGATAAGTAAATTCAACGAATTCAGTCGATATGCAGGGTAGCAGCGGATGTGAATGCAAAAAAATAAAACACTCTTTAAATGTAATTTATACAAAAACGACTAAAAATTGATAAAAAAACGCCAATAACATATACAAAAAAACGTTGCAAGGGTACAGACGTTCAGTGAATGTCAGCTAAACAAACAAATAAACAAAGTTCATCGACCAGGATGAACGTAAAAAATGATACAAAGGAAGAACACCGAAAAAAACAGCCAACAGGCGGGTAATTGACAGCAAAAAACAAACAAACAGCAAACCAACAAAAACGAAAGGAAAGGAACCAAGAAAAGGGGGTGGCGGTAACCATCCAGTTAACACGGTTTGGGCAAGCGCGGGGAAAGAATTGGAACAATGCAAATCATAGTGGCACTTATGATAACAACTGGATGCAAAATACAGAGCAACACGCTCGTGTGCTGAAGTTTGCTACATTAAAAGAAACTTTTTAACAGATCTTTTAAAAGAAGACAAGTGCGGAGCGGATTTGACAGTGGGTGGTAAGGAATTCGAGAATGAAACAGGAGCGAAGTGTGACGTTTGCTTTCCGTAATTAGAATTTAAAAGGGGCAATAAAGACTTCGATTAAAGGCAAACCTGGTGGAGTTGTGGTTAAGCAAGAAGGGTGAATCAATAAAACTAATTGGCAAATGAGCACTAAGCAACTTGAAAAATAGAAGTGATAAATTATAATGGAACATTTTCTCTACGCATAAGATGTTATGTTCATGTAACAGAACCGACGCATTTGAGAGAAAAGGACTAGAAGTGATAATACGTAGAGCTTGATTTCGAAGATTTTGAATGGATGACAGGTGACATTGGTGATTGTTGCCCCATGCGGCGATTCCATAACTAATGTGACTGTGAATAAAAGCAAAATATAGAGACATCAGTGCATTATATGAAAAAAATGGCCGTACTTTTAGAAGAGCGCGAATACCGAATGCAAATTTTTTCTTCAAGTGGTTGATGCGGGAAGCGAGTTTAATGTTACTATCGAGCATTACACCCAAACATCTAACGCCTTCGCACACCGTAATTTGATGAAAACCAATTGTCAGACACGGAGGATTAGGCAGATGTTTGTGGCTAGAATGAAAAAGCATATAATGAGTTTTAGGAGGATTATTGATAAGGCAGTTATCCTTACACCAGTTCATTACACTAGCTAGCGAATCGTTTATTTTGATAAGTTAAACCCGAACATTTTGGAGTATATGTGCGGCTGCATTTGTCGGTTTTTCCCTATTTTCAACTAAAGTGAAAAAAGCCATTCATAAACGATGCGGTTTCATAGAAAAAGCTTTTTTTTCGAATCAACAAATGTGTACTTTATACTTACGAGCATTACTGAGCGAAATGAAACTTCTGTCATGATTAAGGTACCACAACCCCACATCACCGGAGCAAGCGATGTTCTGTAAATTGAAAATAAATTCGGGCTTGCATGATTTGTGCTTGCGGCGGTATTTTAATACATGGCGCTCCAGGAGTGGAACAGGAGAATTTTTTTTGTCAGTTGAGTATACCTACACCGTGATTATTATAAGGTTAGCGAGAAAGGGAAAAAATGTGGTTGATCCCTCTTTTATATGAATCGGCTTAAAACGAATGTGAAAGGGTGCAAAATACTACTTCACAGGAGCAGGTGAATGTTAAAGGAATTTACGTCCTGTGCGAAGGGTTCACGAGACTGTCCCCGCCAGATGCAGTGACACCGACACGCAAGAAACAAAAAACAGGGGAGGGTCCCCCGTACACGAAGGCGCCGGCATCGAGGCGATAACTGTCGGCGCTCATTAGCCTCACGATGCGCTACTTCGCTTCGCCTCTTCCAGACGGCGCGCACCAACATAATGAGTCATACCAAAGGACATAGGGCGCCACGTGCCTGCCGTTGAGGCCAGAGAGTTGTGGGATCAAAACCGGGCGCCGCCGCTTCCTCAATGTCACTTTTTCTGGCGACGTCACTTCCGTGACTTATATTACGTCACCAGAACCTTTGTGTAGCCGGGCATGAAACATTTTCGTTTTAAAAACAGTGTCGCGAATGGCGGAAAAGAGGACAGATTCATTTACGTGGTTGGAGAGGTAGATAGAAGCCTGCCGCCTCTTGACGCAATTTCCATTGGGGCAGAGATATGGCACAATGTTTTGAAGAGTAGTATTTTTTGAGTTACACTGATCCGAAAGTTTTGGTCTCTCTTTTTGTGTGCCCCTTGATTCACCCATCCAGCCAAAAATAAAAAAAAGTTTTTAAAACAAGCCGATATACAAAAAACCTTTCGAAACTGTTAAATGTTGGGCCACACATCATACTTATCATCAATTGTGTACAAAAAGACAAAAATAGTACTATTTAAGGTAAAAAACATAAATACATATTTGATACTAGGGAGTTTTATTTTCGTTAAAAATTGATGCGAGCTTCATATTTAAAAAATAAAACAAACAATTACCGCGCTATCGAAACACTATTGAAACAATATTGAGGAATGGGCTGTCTGCAGCAGATTATGGAAGCAAATAACCCTCTCTTAATCACTGTTATCGTCATAAGCCAAATTTCAAAGGGGACGTATGCGAACTGAGGGTAGGTCGAGCGTACTCAGTGGTTTTACCCCTCCAGCTGGCATTGTTGAGGTGCCAAAGAGTGAATACCCACCTAGAAGCACATCACATTCATGGCTGCAGTGAGGTCGTTATCAATGATTCTTCATAACACATTAGTCATGTCCGTAGCTTGACCAATTAGTATCAATTTGGAACACATAGCGAAACACTACAAAATTTATTTATTTGACCTAAGGTATATTTTGTCCGTAATCAGTAATCAGACCCTGTTTCTCCTTGGCTGCTTTTCCTTTCTCGTATTATATCTTGGGAGTCCTTATGAAGTAAACAGGCGAAATTATTTCTCGAGAATACATGGCCGGTACGTCCTCGTCTGTTCTAGGCTGCTTCATTGTTTCGCCGGCTCAAGAAGATCTCTCCCGTGGTAGGCTTCCACCTCTTAACCGGCTGTGTTGCCACCATGACGGCGGTTCTACACTTTATACGCTGCTACTTGCGGTTACGATAAAGTGGCCGGCCTCTACGAAGCCTGGTGGTAAGGAATCGTTACGGCGAGTCGTAGAGCCGTTATTCGACCTGCCCTACGATCGTACTCACCATTTACAGCATAAAGTACACGCTTGCTATCTCAGCCCTCACGTTGGTGAATGGCGGGTCCATCAGCCCTCGACTCCTCTAAGGGAGCCACCAACTTGCTGGGGTAGGTCTCGTCGTAACATGGCAATTTACCGCGCGAAGTAAATACCAATACCTTGTGGACGTATTCCTCCACGATGAACGCAAACTACTGCGAAGGAAAATTTACATCCGGGCCGTAAATACACAAACACCGCTATTTCGAAAAAATACCAGAAGAAAAGCCATAAACATTCACTGAGTGTAAAAATCATAAAAAACGTTTTGTGCTGTTAGCGCTGAGCAAACAGAAAGATAGTTGTCGCGTCTCTTTTGCTTTGCCAAATTATCATTACCGGGGCACAAGCAGAACAAACGCATATATTGAAATTTGCGGTGATCAACGCTATCGACTGAATATAACTTATAATTGGGCCGCTGCCGCGGGGCACGTTGATACCAAATATAATAATTATGGTACTTTTCATGATTTAATTAGTACAGTGCATACCCAACGCTGTCTGGCGTAACACATTCATCGGTTATATCGGTGACACATTACTTCCCTTTGACTTTACTATCCTCTAAATGGTCTGAGCATGTTTCAAATTTTTAGGGTGTAATCATTTTCTTCAAATGGCACAACTGGGATTTTAATGTGATGTGGTTGTCAAAATAATGCTCGCTGCTCTATTGAACCATACCAGCAATCATTGGTGAGATGACGAGGAGGAAGAAGACACGACACCCAGACCTTCGAAGGAGTAAGTGGTGGCAATGTGTTTTTGCTAGACGTTTTTTGAAAGGCATACATTAACAGCATTCATTGATAACTGCTAAGTTAATCCTTGAAGTCTCCTAGTTCCTTGGAGAATGTCCTGCGAAGAATGGACAAATTCACATATTCAATATTTTGCATTAGAGTGGAGTTAATCAATTGGAGTTTTTGTGACGATGTGCCAAGTGGGCTGTCCACCTTGGCGCTCGCAGGAGGACCCTAATTTGGGTCTGCTTTGAAAAATTAGTATTTACACCCACTACCGCTTTAGAAACTCTTGTGTTTTTTGTTCATTTGCATATATATTACTAAGAGAAATGGATGATAGCTTTCCCTACATTTAGCGCTGAGCCGGTTTGTATTAGTCGTTGACTTTAGCAAGAGGCTTCAGCTTCCCTTTAAGTGCAACAACTCCCTGTGAGTTCTCCCAATATTGGTCGAAAAAACTACATTCGCTACTGTTGGAGAATAGCTTTAATACAAAAAGGGCTATCTTTTCCCGCTGCCTCTCACTCATAGATCTCTTTTTTTACCTACAAGAGGGCATTCTAATGCAATTTATCTCGAGGAAAGCTTAAATAACGGAGTGACCCCTACGTATAGACGATCAGTATTTACATTACTTTAAATAATTCTTTGTGTACCTTTTTTCCGAAAACATTTTCCTCTTCCCCGTTACAGACTCTTTTATAGCAATTAGCACGTCAAGAAAAAAAATCGACCCTATTTTGCTGAATACCTGCATTAAAACCTTGCCCTAGGATTTTTGGCACGGTGGGCCACTCAACTTAATTTGGTCCGTGCCTCTTAAAGTCTCTCTGGGATTGGTGGGTAAAATTCGGTCTGAATGAAAAAACAATCCGCCGCTTTATGACCTCTTTGACGCAGCTTTGCTTTAGTGGATATAAATATTCAATAAAAGACAGCATGGTATTTTGGGGAAAGGGCTATTGTATTTAATGGGCACACTCACCGAATTAACGGTCAGCCAGAACTTTGCACAATGAGAAAATACTGCACATGCTGCATGTTACAATGTCAGCTGTACCATTCTGGCTGCATTGCACTTGTGTGGAGCTGTATTACTGCTCCGCTTTACTGGTTTCGAGTTATGTTGCTGCGGCTGTACAATGGGCTCATTTGAAAATTTAAGCACTTCAGGGGGAACTCACACGTTCAACTCAAGCGCGTTCGCAGTGGTTACCCGACGACTGAGCTGTGGGGAAAATACTGCTACGATAACAGCCCAAGTTTACGTTTTCTAAAAGTGTGAGGCAAAAGCCCTCAAAATAGGCATTAGCTGTCTAGAATTACTTTCTGTTGATGTGTAACAAAGATTGCATTACTTTTGCTTTCTTTGTTGGCATTGGTACGATGTAGCAGTTATGGGGCGAAACGTAGCCTAGTCGTAGAACTAAAAACTGCCCCTTAGATAGATTAGCCCAGTGTATTTCACCATCTAGACGGCTTTGAGTTATGTGAGCTGAGCAGGAGACAAACTGTTTTTACCAATGCCCTGTTAGCCCACTCCCCTACTAAATCTCTCAGAGATAGTCTAATTCGGAAAGTATTACCAGCCTAGACGTACATGGAATAAAAAAAAACGTTTTTTTATAGTTGGCGAGAGCCATCATTATACACAGCTTCATACGGTAGATTTATGTGACATATTTGTTTGTTAAAGGCTGTCACCTTCTTTAAACTGCCACGACGAACGTACGCGACGTTAGAAGGAACGGCGCTTGTTACTTTCACCGTGTACTTGCTTGCTTCCCAACTAATGGCGCAGCTTGCACTCGTAACGCCATTCAGGAGAAAGAGCAGAGCTGCCGGTCCCTCTCCCTTCATCAGCGACCCGGCTGTTTCAGCTCACGTATATTTGTGAACTTTCTGCTGAACATTCTACATGACTGGCAGGCCGGGATCCTTTCGTCCGCAAGCTTTCATACCTCTCCCCAAGAGGGCTGTGTTAGAACTCGCTAGAACCAGCGTCTAGGTCAAAGGCCAACAAACGCGCTATGAACCCATGGGAAATGCTGTGCACTCGGAATGTGATTATAGCCTAATTGGATAGATGACGGTTTCAAAAATGTGGTTGGCAATTATGGTGTTCCATAATGCGAAATTTGTGTGCAGAGAAACTGGGTGTAGGAAGCGAACGCGCATCATCGCTGAGGTAGCACCCACTCGTGCGTTCTCTCTACGCAACGATGGTGAGCGTGCTCGTCGGCGGCGCGAACTGCGTCTCAGGAGGGGACCTGCGTTCTGCTTCTTAAGAAGTGAACACACATCATAGTCACGAGCACGCATTCCCCACCCCCCCACACACACCTTTTCCCTAATTGTCGCAAAGACCTGCGTCTCGTGCGGGCACAGACTACTGAAATCCCGGAACCATTTTGCCACACTCCTCCGCAGTTTTCTTTATGTCTTCGTTCACTCGGCTACAACGCCGCCGCTGTGCCCGTCATCATCGTCGCCAAAAAAACGCAGTAGCGGTGGCACAAGGGAGGCGCAGTAAACGCGAGAAACCCAACTTCGATTCCGACCCCGAGAAGCGTTCTTTTTTTTTCAATTGGCTGCACGTGTTATTTCATACCGCCACTGCTAATCTCTAACACCCCGTCATTTGGGCTGGTCCAGTGGTTAGGAGGCCGGTTTCACGGTATAAAGGTGCAAGTTCGATTTTGTGGACCTCCCTAAAGATATTTCTTAATTGAGGCTTCTGTTTTTTGTTGCGACGGAGTCCGGCCTAAACAACTCTGGTGATAAAATTTCCTCGAGAGACGCTGGCCGTCCTCCACGTCTCCCTCGTAACGTTTCTACTGCTCTCCTCTCGCAGCCCTCACTCTTTTCACATACCCCTTTGCTTTTCTCGCAATGAATTAAATGCAGCTTTATTCATTGCAGTTCAATGTTTCCTGATTTGGGGCCGCTCGTGTTTCATTACGAAGGATACCGTGTAACGTTTTTTTTGGTGCCTAAAAAAGCAATCGCGGGAGCTCTGTTTTTTCTGGCCTTGTTTTATCTCGTCATGCACCATTTTCATTGTGTTGTTTTTCCCTCACTGTCGTGTAAGCCAAACAAGGTGTTCTAAACTAAAAGGAAACGGGTACTTCCTGGTATATATTTACATTTTTTCTGAAATTCACATAGGCTTCCCCTTGCTTTTAAATGGTGGGGCCTGCATGACTTAGGCGGCAGGCCACAGTTCAGTAGTTTAAAATGGTTTTGCCAATATACACTTTATTTTAAAGCACAGCTTTACACCTCACCACCCATCGGCACTTTCGCGGCGTGCGGTACTGTAACCCCCAAACGAGGCGGAGGCGGCGGCGGCACGCGCTAGGGCGGAGGGATAGCGCGGCGAATTTACCCAGCGTTCCCCGCACGGAGGTGCCTTATCGCTGGCGGGTGCGTCGGTGGTACGTCTTTGTCGTCTTTTCAGCGATGGTTGTTTTGGGCCTGTTTTGGCGCAGCTTCGCATCCATTGCGCGACTCCTTCGCACGGCTTGATGAACTTGTTTGACAGCACCTCCTGGGTAACCCGCACCCGACGGAATTAAGTGGTCCTACGGCAAATATACGTAAAGGATTGGTTTGCAGGGCGGGAAAAAAATGCACAAAAGACATACAGACATCTGTCAGATAGAGAATCACTACCTTTTGCGCACTGCTTGCCACAAATTGGACTCTGTTTTCTAAATTCGTGAATTCCACTTCGGTTGCGTTTTAAGAGGTATTCAAAAAGGCGAAAGGAGCAACTCGTTCTAATAAATAGCGATTACAGGAGTTCCCTCAGCTTTCCCGCAAGTCTCAAACTTACTAAACTAACGAGTATAAGTCGGTATAAATGGGAATCCCTAACCTCACATGGCGAATTGTTCAGGTTTCTGCGCTTGTGTCGCGCGGTGGTGTAGCCCCAAGCTAGCACATCAGGATGGCTAGGTTCCGCTGTCTCACCCTTCCAAAGACACTCCTGTCCGTTTTTTTTCTCCTTACTCACGCCCGGGCTACAGTGGCGGCGTCCTCCGCTCTAGCACGGAGTGGCGGATGATGCTGCTGCTTTTGGGACGCCGCCCCTGCGAATTCCAAGTAACGCTGGCAGAATCTCTGGTTTCACTCTTTGTAGAGCCACAGGTGTGAATTCATGTTAAGTCGCATGCGCAGTTGTTGTGGGTGTCCTTTAAAGCTTTCCTTGCCAAACACCTTCACAGCATGGATTGGAGCCAATTTATTTAGGAAATATTTGAACTTTTACTCGCAAGGCCTCATCGAGGCGACACAGATATACATGCCGGACAATATTCTCGCGTATAATTAGTCCAGAACAGACTACCATCTCCAGCCAAATTTCGTTTAAAAATCTTTGGGGGTTATAGCGAGAGCGTCTTTATTATGTCTATTCGAGCTACATGAACTGCATGTCGACCCCTGCAACTAGGTCTCTTTTAGCATTCACTTATTTAAATACGACAAAAATTTCAGGCCCATTGAAGAAATGGTTGCACTGATGTCAACGACGCAGGATATCTAGAAAAACCGAATCTAGGCCGATGTTAATGTGGAATTAATTTTAATTGCACGGCGTTGATTCGTGTGGCGTCATCAATGCTTGAGTAATGACGAGAGATGGCGGGGCTTTAACCATTTTTCCTGTATTCATGCCTAAAACATATATCGGATAATTCATTTCTAGAAAGGGCCAAAACCCAAATCCCGAAGGTCGAAAGACAAAAGCTGCATGACGTGGGCAACATTTCACATGCAAATGACTGCACGAGAAAACGGCACTGGAAATGTTGGGCATAAATGGGAGGCAAGCGTTGCTTTAGGCATCTGTGAATTGAATTCGGTACGTCGTCGCAGCAGCGATATGTGAGCTGAGCTTGCTTGATAAACCTATTTGCTATATAAACGCAGCTTGCTCTATGATATAGTAGATGGTGAAGTTGAGCAAGTGGGCTGGTCATTTAATTTCTTTATACGCGCTGGCTCCTTCAAGAGCTTGCAAAATATTTGCGGCGTGTTGAAAAGGGACCAAAGTGGCAGTTACGTCGTCCATGACTCAGCGGAATCCGCTTGAGCCAGGTTCGGCACAAAGATGGTTATATTTCTTCATTTCGTGTAGTGGTTGAACACTTCTCATATAACTATGGCGCTCCCCTGCGCGTCACATGTTATTGACTCTCCTCAAAAAGTATCTCCTCAAGACACGTGGGCTAAACAAAAGAACAGGTAAAGCGTTTTCACTTGAAAAGTAGCCGGGTTCGGGAACATTGCGCTAACCACCAGTTTAAGAGGAACGTGTTTAATGAAATTGAGAGTGAGAGACCATTTAGGTTAGGATAGTTGCAAGTCGGGCGAGTTGGTACGTGTTCATACTTAATCACAGCGCGAAGTACGGGACCGACAGAAGACTAACCACTGGACAGGCGCTGGCGCTCAACTAAATTTATTGAAAACCCGTCACAAACATTTATACTGAAGGGAAACAACGCTGCACGTGTCAAAGTAGCATACAAAACAAAGAAGACCAGATAAAAGGACAAAAGGGAACGTGACGTATTTGTCGTTATCCATGAATTGGACCTCTTTATCAGTAAGCACCACTGAAGGGTGGCTCACACACTCTCGCCCGTGTTGCTAATGTGATAGGCTTCAACTATCTCGCGGTGTAGCTGCTTCGGGTGCTTGGTAACAATATCAGTTTCCTAAAACACCGGGTGGCAGCCGCACGTGTGGCAGTGTGAGGGCAAAGGCGGTCGCGGACGTTTGTCAAAGGAGAGCGCATGCTCTCGCACTCTAACATTAGCACACCTACCAGTCTGCCCTATGTATGACGCGCCACACGAGAGAGGGACTTGGTACACGACGCCGGTTTGGCAGTCCACATACCTGTGCACATAAGTTCATGTAAGTTTACTGATGACCAAAGATTGGGGCGGCAAGTAACTGCTTCCGCGATGTAATGGAAGCGTAACGATAACCGGCGAAGTAAATGACCTGTTTGCTCATTTCAGAATGTTTCCTACGCTGTCATAATTGTAAGTCAAACTTTTCGCCTTTTTTAAAATGTTTAAGCAAGATGGCCGCGTCCCGCAACTTGTTTCCTGGGAGGGGTGGCGGCCAGACAAACTGGCCCGAAGCGCCTGAAAAACCCCCAAGACATGGAAGACATGGGGCACGATGTCTTTTGGGAGCCTCAATCTACCCGACAGTTACCAGCCAACTACGCACCAGCTGTACCCGAAGTTCAGTTTGACAGAGAAGTCGGTCCGGGTACCTTCTACCCCTACAAGCCTCGATACGTGCCACGAGGCGTAAGCTACGCTACCCAAGCAACACCATCGATCGCCCGCCGCGCCGACGACATTGTTCCTGTCTACCGGACTCCTGTGCACCGAGCAGGCAAGGGGCACCACTATTGACAAAAGTGTAATGGGCTGACACGGCCGTTTTATAAGCTGACTGAACGGTGAGAAGACTCGAATTCCACACGTCAGACAAGGGATCAGGAGGACAGAGATTACTAAAAAGTTGATTAGAAATAACTTTAGTACGCTCTTATATAAAGGTGTGGCACACCAACAGAGGTACGACAACATGGAAGAGATGTCCAGATGTCTGCGAGTCTCCTCTACGCGTCTCTTCTAACTGTGAACCTCCGTTCACCTAGAGAAGGAGTACACTGTAAGTTTGTAATCAGAAGGAAGGTTGTGAATTCGAGACCTCCACTTTCTTTGTTCTTATACAAAATCAGTTTTCAGCACCATCCGCCCCTGGTTATGCTTCAATCTCCGACTTTTTATGCAGGGCATTAATTAATTTCGGATAAGTAATCACTAGTAACATATATACAACGCACGCAACCGCAAATGCAACGCAGTAAAAGAGATTACGAAAGTATGGAGAGCGGAGCTGTGTGGCACTTTTTACGCTGACTGCCGTTGTTATTTTACAGTCAGTAACAGTCGTTATTGAACCCGAGGAATCTATATTGAAGTGTTAGAGAAGCTGAAATTGTTCGTGAAGAAGGCTCGCTTAAAATAAATATGCGTGGGTGAGTTTTTCTGAGGTAATAACGGGATGGCATGAGTGTGTTTCAGTAGGGGACCTTGTTTGATTATCAACACGGCAATGAAGGCCTAATGCTTGCGCAGATAATACTTGTCGTTGGTCATCGTGCAGTACGTCGCGGTGGCTCGCGATATTTTCCTGCTAGGTCATGGCTTGCGTAACTATTTCACGCACCACGCGTCTGAGCGAGTGTTTCAGGTGACCGGAGGATGCGCAATTTCCGCTGCATTGTGTTTAGGCACCTGCGAGTGTAATATTAGACTAAAACATCGGCCGTGAATTGACTTGCTTTGCTGTATTCATGATGGAAAGACCTGTCTTAGGTCATATTCGGCATGCAGCGGCGTCTCTTCTCTACAACTTCAACCCCACATTTTTTTTAATCCTGTCTCACTCCTCCTATAAGGAGTGCAGTCTCTATATTTTACAACGTTTCCAATGCATGCGCACGATGTGTGCATAGACCATCCTTTGGGTAATCCGAGATTTTTTCTGGACATCGTGAGACCAAAAACTTTGCATGAACAACAAGCCCCAGTTTTCGCAATGCTAAGATACATATCGCGTTGAGGGAGGGGTAAAAACCCTATTTGTTTTAAACGTCCTTATTAAACTCTGTACTTCATTTCGTACGACTTGTAATTGTGTATCTCGCGTTCTCTGACAGGGCCGTCCTCAAGGTATATACCGTATGCTGACCTGGCGTCCCCTCAGGATGACCCATCGCACATGGATGACGCTGGGCCTTCCGGAGCCTACCCGGACCAATTCCTTTGCTCAAGGCATCATCCACGGGCGACTTTATTCCGCGCGACACACCTCCCAGCTCAGACGCACAGACAGCCTGCCATCCAGGTACACTTGCTGCGATATCAATGTGCACCAAACGAGATTATCTCTATGTCTTAATCAAAGCAAAATTTTACCTTCCAGTCTTAAACGAAAAATGTCTTCTTTAACAATTTACGGGAAGCTTCTGCTAAATTGTATTTCGCCGGTGAAACAACGTTTATGCGTTGTAACACTACATGTCACTCTCAGCATATCTAAGCTTAGCAAAATTGTCCTACAGTGAAGACAAATTTTGTTGTATTCTAGCGGCATAACCCATTTTACTCCATTACGTAAAATTGATCAAGAAGTCACCATTTCGACACGCCTGCCGCTGTACCGTCAAATATTTTCCCCCCATCACGCTGCAGTCCCGCCACCGGCACGCGCATAATCGGGCCATTTCTGTTTGGCTTGATTGCCATGTAGTGTAAAACATCCAAACGAAGTAGAAATTCGTGACTCCCCAACAGACGCCGTTTTGAGTGCCCTGCGGTCTATGCGAGTATAGCAGTGTTGGCGCTTCAACAGAGATAAAAAAATGAAGAGATAATATGTCTCCCAGAAAAACTTTGCGGCAAGCTAACGGATACTTTCAGTGGTGGTATTTTTTAACCAAAGGAATCATACCTAATGCAGTGTTCCCAAGTTCTAGTTTTGCGGTTCCCCTCTGCAACGCTGATCCTCGGCTACCACGCGTGCCGTAGCGGAAGCTTCCGGAAACAGTGTCCACCTGGGTGTTTTACGATTGCTGAGTGCTGCTGCGCGGACGTTTTTGTTTTGAGCCTCTGTCATAATGGTGGCTGTGTTGACCGTTTATAAATCTATCAAGTGTAAAGACAAAAAATGCGGTTGTAGGTGGTTGATATCTATTATGTAAGTGACGTTGAATTTTTTTTATCCCACGTGAAACACTGTTCAAAATAATAGCACCCCACTTAGTAGCACGTCAAAATCAAGCAGCTGATTACCACGTAGTACTGCAGAATAATAGCACATTAGCCAAGATACGCTGCTTTGTATGACACACACAATGCAGAAAACAACTGCCCTCTAATGCGCCTTACATATTGCAACTGATATGCATTATAGCACAGATTTGAATTGAACAACGTTTCGCATTGTTTTTTATGTGAGGGTTGAGTACCTTCATCAGTGTTACCAGCTCACATTACTATCTGTAAAAACCAGCAAGTTAAACATAAGATAGAATCCACAGTATAGATTAAGAATGCCAACCAGCCATTCAGTCGAAATCAAGACGGCACAGTCATTATTTTGCTGCTACAAAACGTTTTAAACGTAGCTTGTAGAAAAATCCCATTCGCCATTGTAATGCCTGATAAGCAGTAGGGGAAACGAAGTACGTATAATGCAGCAACAAGCATTTAAAGTACGGCCAATCAAGCCAAAAAAGACAATTATCCCGAATTGCGTGCAATATATCTATAAACTTGGGATCCCACTTTTGGAATTTACGACATTACCTAACGGCCGGCCATAGGTATTTCAAACCAGCTATTCAGCTGTTACAAATATTCCAGTATATGGCTGCCAGTATTCGTGTAAACATTAGGCTGTTGTCGGTGTCAACTTTCCAATTACGGATTTAGGCTAGATGCAAAAGCGTGGCCAGGGATTGCCTGGAATTGAAAACCCTTTTTAGGCATACTCCACGCTCATATGTTTACTCGTATGCAGTCATACGCACTGCCGCGACTCTCAGAGGTCACACATTTCCACATCTTTTTGGCCGAGTGTCTTGATGTTTGAGCATGGTGGTGCAAGAAACGTACAGATATGTGAAAATGAAACGCGATCACAAACATACGAATGAGACCACACAAATAGCGCGACTATTTCCCATGCAGGTTAAATGGAGGCGTGACTTAATTATACTACTAGAGATCGAAAATGTCTGCATCAGATTTACCTAAAGCCCGCCGTTATTCGATTTCCACGAACCCTATTTTTTATTTTGTGTATTGCGGTTCGTATTCGTGCGTTCAAGTTCATTTGTCAATGACTACCTTTCAGCACGGTCCCTGTGATCACTGCACTTCCAGGACACCCTCTCCCTACTGTGAACGTTCACGTCGGGGCTAGTATTCCAAACCGAAGGCACTGCTTTCCTAAGTCGCACTACACGGAACGAAGACCTCATCCAAACTGCCTTAAAGCTCTCACAAAAGAAAATATTACCATGAGGATGAAAACGCCGTGAATAGGAGGGGGCATTAGTGAAAGACGGTGGAAAAAGGCGTCGTGTTTCCATGTGGCTTGCCTGCCATGTCTACCACTATTATTTGCAAAAGCGTTTTAACGAAGGAACATGTACATGAACTCGCAAAAATAACAAATCTGCAACACCTAGTCTTCACATTTTCAGTAATCTTCACTATGCAGCCGTAGACGGTAACGCAACACCAATTGTTTTCACTATAATGGGGTGGAAAAAGATCCAGCTGTTCAACTCGGAGCCCCGTTCAGCGTATGGCCACAATTGAAATAGATCTGTGCGTTTGCCGTTCGAGTACACCGGTCATTTTTGCCGCGAATGCCGGTCAAAAACTGACTACACGTCAGAAGTTTGATGAATTGCACTTATTTTCACTAAAAAAGAAACTTAAGAAGGAATCCAACTCACTTCTGCCATCCCTAACTTTCGTCGGCCGAGTGAAAATCCTAGGACTAACCACGTATATTTGATGCGATTCCGCAATGCAAAACAATTTCAGATCCCAGTGTGTCACACAATTGGCGTGAATAATTGACAAATTCAACACGGCTCGTCCTGTAGGCGCTGTTTCCTCCTGGGGACAGATTTCACGGCACACGCCAGAAACCGGAGCCCGTACACACGCGAAGTGGCCATCACCGCCGAACACGAAGCCACCGTGGCACTCGTGAGCAGTCCTACGACAGCTTCTGCCTCACCTGCGTAAGTTCTGCGTTTCGCAGGCGATGCTTTGGTTTCTCTGGAATCGTATTGAAACTTGTTTGTTATTCCAAGAACTTTTTGATTGGTCTCTACAGCACTAGCAAGCACAAAGCATGCATTACGCAGCTGTTATCTTTCATAGAATTGGCGTTTAGAGGAGAAAATGTTCGCGGGGCGATATTCGTGATAACCACAGCTTCAAAATCTCAGAGAAAAGGTTGTACAGGCTGTCCATCCCGTCTTTTGCCGTAGATATGTGATAGCCAGTTTAGTGCACTTTACTGACTCTTTACACAATTCTTTCTGAGTTTGTGTCACCAAACAGTTTTGTTAATCAGTCACAGGTTTAACAGCGCCAGAAACACGAATACGTTAATTGCAACACGAAGCAGTTTACGAAGTACGTTTCGTGGCCTCAAGACTTGTTTGCTAGCAGATATGGAATGATAAGCAGAAGATTTACGTGTATATTGCCGACCTTAATTCATTTCTGGCGTTTCGGGGACCTCTCCATAAGCCCATGAAGGCTCAATACCCGGGACACGGCTCAAAGACTTGCCTGTAGAGTGTGCCCAACTGAGCTAACCAGGAGGCTAGTCATTTGTAGTGCGAAGAGCGAATTACTACTTACTCCACCTTGGTGATTTCCCTTTTACTCTGGTCGATTAACACCGGTCCATCACTTTGTGTTGCTGATCAATTCGCTCTGGCGATACAAACGACTATCATCCTAGTTAGCTCAGTTCGGTAGAGCGACTGCTCCGGTTAAGTGGTGGTCCCGGTTTCTAATCCTGCACCAGGACGAATTTTTCCTGAACTGTGAAGTTTCTGACAAAGATGTATATATTTCCTTTGTAGCATTTGGTTGCACTGAGATGGATTTCAAACTTTCCTTCGCAAACAACTTATTCCAACTTGGGGATTTCCCATAATTTGGTCGAGTAACCACTGTACACCACTTCAAGTTGTTGGTCAATTCGTTCTGGCGCTACAAACGGCTAGCCCCCTGGTTAGCTCAATTGGTAGAACGACTGCTCCGCTTAAGCGATGGTACCTGTTTCGAATCCTGCACCAGGACGAATTGTTCGGGAACTGTGAAGTTTCTGAGAAAGCTGTATAGCTTTATTTGTAGCCTTTGGCTGCACTGAGGTGGATGTCAAACGTTTCTTCGCAGAAACGTACCCCAACATGGGATTTACCCCAAATACGGTCGAAAACAACCGGGCTGCCTCCGCCGAGTGACGCGGCCAGTTTGTTTTCGTGCAGGCTAAACGATACTAGTTGGCGTAAAGCGAGATGCAGACTGTAACTACGATGATTGTTTCTCATGGAAGCTTCTGGGCAAAATGCATTTATGCGACCTTAATAGCACGCATTCCTGGAGATGGTAAATAAAAAGGAAAGGTGAGTGATGCACATGCATTCTTGCCATCCCATTAATGTCAATAATTATTTTTAATTACTGAGGTCGGCAAGAGAAAATCAGTTGTTGATGCCTGTTTGCGTTTACTTATGAACAAAGTTGAGCAGACGCCCAGTTGACGATACGAAAAGTCTCTAATAATTGACCAGCCGACACTGTAGTTACTTAGGGATGACTTAGGCATATATATACGACAGGCAATAAGGGTTGGCAGTCAGGAAAACCTCGGGAAACCAAGTGTGAGTTTTCAATACTCCCAATTCTTACCTTAGCACCTCCTCCTTAAGGAGCCGCAATAAATACATATCTACGGTGTGTGAAACAACGCTACCATGTACAAAGTGCGGCGGCCGAGGCGAGCACAAACACATGAAAAGTTCTATTCAAATGGTGCGAAATCCTTCAGCCGCTGGCTGATAGCACGTGCCCGACATTTATCGAAGAGAGTTTAGTTTATAGAACCCTCACTTAGGTTAAAGGAAGCCTAGAAGACAAAATGCAAGTGTGTGTTATTCGAAAGATTTCGTGTTTTATAGTGCCCCCAGCGCTTGTCCGAATGCAAACGATGCTTTATTCACTGAGAAATTAATCCATTTAGGTAAAAATTTTGATTTTCCCCGCTCAATCGTGCGGTTTTCGTGGTCCCAAATGACATCACAGGAAACCGACCGCTCTGCATCCTAGGGTCCCTTGATTCACGCATCCGCCGTTCAGGGTTGAGACACGTATGCGCTGGCGCCGCCATTTTGGTCCACTCGCTCGCTGCCGAAACAAGTCATTGTATCAAAACCGCGATAAAATTATCGCCGCAATGGGGTTAACTGGCGAAGTTTGAATCATCTTATCTGTTTTTGCGTTGCTGGGTCTCGTGGGAAACGAGAACGACGTGTTGTGCACGTTGACCCAACAGCAGCGGCACGGGACCGTTCAAAGGGTGTCTCCACCCTGTGCGTTGGTGCTGGCACTGACGTATTCGCGCGTTTTGTTCACGTTACTGTACCTAGATGGCGCCACAATACCGTCGCGTGTCGTTTTCTGCCTTTTTTTCGTTCTAGGAGAAAATGGTTTCGTGAAACATAGTGCTCGCTCGACAAATATGTTCACGTAAGACACCGTCCCGTCAATCAATCTGCCAGTGTCGTCTGAGACACCCCAAAGCCCCGCAGTTCAGTGCAGCCAAACAAGCATAGTGCGCGCAGTACCAACAACAGCAGTACAAAGCGGTACTTCTATGTTTACATGTGCTTTCGTAACTTACACTTACCACCATTACCTCGTTCGGCAAGCTTGTAAGCTCTGCCTAATTTGCGTTTACTTTCGCCGGCCTCCGCCAATCGCAGAACTGGCTCGAATGACATCATAGGTTCTGTTGCGGGAAATGAGCTAGTGAGTCGCATGGCCATTTCCTTTTTTCTTAATTATGTAGCTTATTTGAGCGAAGTTTACGTTAAAAGTGGTGTCAGTATGATTCTGACGAGGCAATCTTTTCGAATGAACCAAACTTGTGTTTTCTCTTCATGGCTCCTTTAAGGGATTTCTTTTTCAATTGTTCACTACAAGCCGTCACAGCATTCATGCTTCTGGTAGGGCTGAACCCCAGGGTTTGAGCAATGGATCACCTCGTGTGTTTTATTTGGCGTACATTTTTGAGCCAAGAGCTCCAAAAACGTGTAAGGAGTCTTAAACGTCTTCCACGAGTTTTAACCGCGTCTCCGCTGATGCCAAATAGACTCAACATTGCGCTGAAGGCATCACACATGGTCATTCAGGCTTAGGTTCCTACATTGCAACCCGGAACTGTGGGTCGTCCCGGACTCAGTCACACCGAAATTATCATCTAATTAGTTATCACTGCCTTGCTTTGGATGCTTCAGCAGCCGTGGAAGCGGCCTCCGCTCAACAGCGGCGGCAAGCGGTGCACAGTCAGGCTATCGGACGACGGTCCACCGGTGGCACTTCGGCGCGTCCGACTCCCGGGTAAGCAACAATGATTCTGATTACTATTTCATAAAGGTGCTTGGATGACAAGGTACGAATGCTCTCACCCGCCGAAGTTTGTGGAAGTATACTTAAAGCAGGCCAAAACCGTCCGGAAAAAGCCTATCTTACCAGTCGTCTGAGGTTACAAGAAAAGTGTCGATTTTTTAGAAGAGACTCAAACAAAAAAAATTTTTTGCTTAACCCCGTTGAAACCCATGATATTGTTGCTGAGGATAACTGATCTGCCAGAACATGTGCTCAATAATCAGCCAGTGACCTTCTCTTTCGAGCTAGCAAATGATGATGCCAGTGAAAATTAAATAAACTAACAGACTATATTGCTGTTCACGCGAACTGAGTATGGAAGCACGAGAGAAGTGCAGTCTTACTCACCGAAAAGAGGCCACAGAGTAAGCGCATACGTTCGTAGCAAACGTTGAAATTCGGAAGCTACTCCAGTCATTAGATTTTAAGTCGGTACTTTGTGAAAATGTATTTACGGTGTTGGGACGCTACCAATGCCACAACGTTCCCTTGTCCAAAAATGCCGGGAGAACATACAACGATGAAAGTCACATGTGTAACCGATCAGCAAAGGTTGGATTGATAACCTCGATTTCCCTGTTTTGGTTTTGTTAGGTTCAGCGTCCCCCCCCCCCCCACCAAACAACACAAAAAGATTCAAGAGACGTGGTTATCAACTGTGGAGTACAGTTACATTTCGTGTTTTCTCTGAAGGCGCGGACTCGTAGTTGCTTCGTCAGAAAGACGATCCTTATTCATGTCTCTAATTTAACTACTTGTGCAGTTCCATCGCTTCCAATGGGTCGTCAATAATTCTCTTCACATGCACCGTTCCTTCGAAACGGCCCTTACATGCGTTCGACACTCATTCGATACCACATACCTGTGTGATGGATTGCGGGTCATAGATTGCCCTCTGAATAACAAGGACCACCTGCGTGCACGGTCATCTTTCGGATGATAACATGTTTATGTAGGGGTCTTTTACGATAACAGCAAAATTTACACACCGGCATCACTAAACCACTGCGCTTGTCCAATAATTAGGTCTACCTAAAACGTCGGCACTAGCAGTCAGAGCTTTGTGTGAACAGCTGTAACCTAGCTGGTCAACCTCTATCCTAACCCTTTTTCCGAACCACTTTGTAAGCGTGTACAAAGAAGAAAAAACTGATGCAGAATAAAAATTCGCTGCTCTATTCGCTGCTCGGTGCGCTGTAAGACACTTGTAACAGCTTCGCTGTTTACAAGTGTCTTACAGCGCTCTCGCTTTTTGTTATGGAGCCTGTAGCAGTTTTCCTATCAAGTGGTTTTTGCCAGGTGTATTACTGAAACGTAATTTCTAGCGATTACCTGTACCGCCGAAATGGCTAAATGCATGTTGTCAGAAGGAAGTGATAGAAGTGGGCGTAAAAGCGAGATGCAGCCTGAAAGAACGATGATTATTTCTCGTGCTACCTTCGTGGTATTTTTCGTTTCTCCGACCTTTTTGAAGGCATTCCTGAAGAGGGTAAAATAAAAAGAAAACTTTGAGTGATGCACACGCAATCTTTCAGTCCCACAAATGTCCGGAATGATTTTTTATTACGGAGGTCGGCAAGAGAAAATCGGTTGTTGATGCCGCTTGTGTTTACATATGAACAAAGATAAGCGCACGGTGAGAAGGCGATACTAAGGGTCTCCAATAATTGTTCTACCCCCCATTGCAGTACTTAGGGATGACTGTCGTGCGGGCTGGACGTTATTGTCATTCTTGCAGATATTCGTGTAGTTTTATTCTACTTATATATATTTGAATGCCGTTGGATTCGATGGTGTTATCATGAAGCTGGTACCGAGTGTGAGTTTTTCAATGCTCCGAATTCTTACCTTAGTACCACCTCCATAAGGAGCCGCCATAAATATATTTCTACTGTGTGGAAACAACGCTACCATCACAACATGCGGCGGCTGAAGCGAGCACGAACACATGAAACGTTCCATGAAATTGTAGCGACAAACAATCCTCCGGCTGATAGCACGAGCCCGACATTGATCGAAGAGATTATAATTTATAGAACCCTCACTAGCACTAAGGGATTCTTTTTCAGTTGTTCACTACAAGCCGTCACAAGCATTCATGCCTTCTAGTAGGGCTGAACCCAGGTTTTGCGCAATGAATCCAGCTCGTGTTTTTTTGCGCCTACATTTTTTAGCCAAGTGCTCCAAGAACGTGTGAGGAGTCTGAATCGTCTTAACCCAGTTGTCACCGCGTCCCCGCTAATGAAAAATAGGCTCAACAGTGCGCTGAAGACATCACACCTGGTCATTCAGGTCTAGGCGCCTATGTTGCGACCCGGAACTGTGGTCGTCCCGGACTTCAGTGCCAAAGAAGCATCGTCTAATCAATTATCACTGCCTGGCTTTGGCTGCTTCAGGAGACGCGGAAGCGGACTCCGCTCAACTGCGACGGCAAGCGGTGCACAGTCAGGCCATCGCACGACGTCCACCGGAGGCACTACGGCGCGTTCGACTCCCGGGTGAGCAACTTCATTATAATTAATACCCCAAACAGGTACATTGATAACAAACTACTACTCCTCTCACCTGCCGAAGTTTGTGGAAGTATACTTAAAGCAGACCAAAACAGTCGAAAAAGCCTATGTACCAGTCATCTGAGATCTACAAGGAAAAGAGGCGATTTTTACAAGAGAATAATACCCAAAAATGCTTTGCTGAACAGCGTCTGAAAGGCACGATATTTGTTGCTGAGAATGAACTGATCTGCCAGAACGTGTGCTCAATAATCAGCCAGTGACCATTCTTTCGAGCTAGCAAATGATGATGCCGGTGAAAATGAGAGAAACTAATACCCTATATCGCTGTTCACGCGAACTGAGTATGGAAGGAGGAAAGAAGTGCAGTCCTAATCACCCAGAAAAGGCTACAGAGTAAGCGCATACGTTCGTAAGAAACGTCGAAACGCGGAAGCTGCTCCAGTCCTCAGATTTTAAGAAGATAATTGGTGAAAATGTATTTACTGTGTTGGGTGGCTACCAACGCCACAACATTCATTTGTCCGAAAATGTCGGGAGAACACACAACCATAAAAGTCACATGTGTAACCAATCAGCAAAAGTTGGAATAATAACCACGATTTCACTGTTTTGGTTTTGTTAGGAGCAGCGTTCCCCCTGCCTCCCTACCTTCCCCACCCCCAAACAATGCAAAAAGATTCTAGAGACGTGGTTATCAACTGTGGAGTAAAGTTACATTTCGTGCTCTCTCTCAAAGCGCGGGCTTGTGGTTTCTTCGTAATAAGGACGATCCTTATGGGTGTCTCTAATTTCACTTATTGGGCAGTTCCATCGCTTCCAATGAGTCGTCAATAATTCTCTTCACCCGCAGCGTTCCTTGAAAAGGCCCCCACATGCGTTCGACACTCCTTCGATACCACATACCTGTGTGATGGCATGCGGGTCATTGATTGCTTTCTGAAGAACAAGGACGCCTGCGTACACGGCCATTTTTCTGAGGATAAGATGTTTTTGTAGGGGTCTTTTTAGAATAACAGCAGAAACTACAACGGGAAGCACTAAACTGCCGCGCTTGTCCAATGATGAGGTCTACGTAAAACGTCAGCACGAGCAGTCAGGCTTTGTGTGAACAGCTCCAACCTGCCTGCGTAACATTCTATCCTAACCCTTTTCCCGAACCACTTAGTAAGCGTGTCCAAAGAAGAAAAGAAGACGCAGAATAAAAATTCGCTACACTATTTTCTAGAGAGCTTTGCTGTTACAAGGGTCATAGAGCGCGCCCTAGCTTTTTGTTATGGAGCCTCTAGCAGTTTTCGTATAAAGTTTGTTATCCAGGTGTGTTAATGAAGCGTTATTTATAGCCATTACCTCAACCACTCACTATATCCCAAATAGTTAAAGCATGCTGTCAGAAGGAAGTGATAGAAGTGGGCGTAAAAGCGACATGCAGCATTTAAATACGGTGATTTTTTCTCATGCGCTTCGTTGTATCTCGCGTTTCTGTGAACTTTATAGCATGCATTCCTGAAGAGGATGCAGTAGAAAGGCAAGGTTGAGCGACGCAAACAGATCCTTGCAGTTCCATAAATGTCCGTAATTTTAATTCCGGAGGTCGGCAAGAGAACATCAGTTGTAAACGTTCGTTTACCTTAAAGTGTGAGGAAAGATGAGTGGAAGGCAAGAACGTGAGACTAAGTCTCTAATAATTGTTCTGCCCCCACTGTAGTTACCTAGGGCTGATACTCTTGCGGGGTTGACGTTATTGTCATTCTTGCAGATATTCGTATAGTTGTATTCTACTGCTATATATTTTAATGCCATTGGATTCGATGGTGTTATCGTGAAGCTCGCACCGAGTGTGCATTTTGAACGCTCCGATTCTTCCCGAAAAGGACCCGCCATAAATATATTTCTACTGTGTGTGAAACGACGCTACCATCTACAATATGCGGCGGCCGAGGTGAGCACGAACACATGAAAAGTTTTATTAAAATGGTGCGACAACATTCAGCCTCCGGCTGATAGCACGTGCCCGACATTGATCGAAGAGATTATAATTTATGGATCCCTCACATACACTAAGGAATTCTTTTTCGATTGTTCACTACAAATGGTCACAAGCATTCAGACTTGTGGTGGGGCTGAACCCAGGTTTTCAGCAATGAATCACCCCTTGTTTTTTATTCGGCGTACATTTGGGAGCCAAGAGCTCCAAGAACGTATGAGGAGTCCTAAACGTCTTGCCGAGTTGTCACCGCGTATCCGCTGAGGCCGAATAGGCTCAACAGTGCGCTGCAGACAACACACCTGGTCGTTCAGGTCTAGCCTTCTATATTGCGACCCGAAACTGTGGTCGTCCCCGAATTCAGTCTCAACGCAAGCATCGTCTAATCAATTATTACTACCTGGATTTGGCTGCTTCAGGATACGTGCAAGCGGCCTCCGCTCAACCGCGGCGGCAAGCGGTGCAGAGTCACGCAACCGGACGACGTCCACCGGAGGCACTACGGCGCGTCCGACTCCCGGGTGAGCAACCTCATCATAACTAATACCCCAAAGAGGTGCATGGATAACAAACTACTAGTCCTCTCACCTGCCCAAGTTTTTGGAGTGTACTTCAGAAGGCGAAAACAGTCGAAAAGCCTACTACCAGTATTCTGAGATCTACAGGAAAAAGTGTCGAGTTTTGAAGAGAATAGTGCAAAAAACTTCTTTTCTGAACTGCGTTTTAAAGGCATGAATTTGTTGCTGAGAATAAACTGATCTGCCAGAACGTGGGATCACTAATCAGCCAGTGACCTTTCTTTCGAGCTAGCAAACGATGATGCCAGTGAAAATTAGAGAAACTAATACCCTATATCATTGTTCACACGAAGTAACTATGGAAGAAGGAAAGAAGCGCAGTCTTGCTCACCGAAAAGAGGCCACAGAGTAAGCGCATACGTTCATAAGAAACGTAGAAATTCGGAAGCTGCTCCCGTCGTTAGATTTTAAGTCGGTACTTCGTGAAAATGTACTTACGCTATTAGAATGCTGCCGACGGGAGAACGTTCCTTGTTCCAAGATGCCGGGAGAACATACAACCGTGAAGGAACGTGCGTAACCGATCATCGAAGGTTGGCTTGATAACCTCGCATTCCCCTCTTTGTTTTTCTTAGGCGCAGCGTCCCCCCTTCCACTCCCCAAACAACACAAAAAGAGCTTAGAGACGTAGTTATCAACTGTGGAGTACAGTTACATTTCGTGCTCTCTCTCAAGGCGCGGGCTCATGGTTTCTTCGTAAGAAGGACGATCCTTATTGGTGTCCCCAATTTCCCTTATTCTTGGGTTCGGTCACTTGCACTGGTTCATCAGTCATTCTCTCCACCTGCACCGTTCCCCTAAAAGGCCCTTACACGCGTTCTACACTCCTTCGACGCCACATACATGGTGATAGCATGTGGGTCACGTATTGTCTTCTGAATAACAAGGACCCTTGTGTACACGGGCATCTTTCGGAAGACAAAATGTTTGTGTAGGGGTCTTTTTACAATAACAGCAGAATTTACAACGGGAAGCACTAAACCGCCGTGCTTGTCCAATGATTAGGTCTACCTAAAACGTCGGCACAAGTAGTCAGGCTTTGTGTGAACAGCTCCAACATGCCTGCGTAACATTCTATCCTAACACTTTTTCCGGACCACTTTGTACGCGTGTACACATAAGAAAAAAGATGCGGACTAAAAATTCGCTGCACTATTTTCTGGAGTGCTTCGCTGTTACAAGAGTCATACATGGCGCCCAAGCTTTTTGTTAAGGAGATTCTAGCAGTTTTCTTATAAAGTTTGTTGGCCAGGTGTGTTAATGAAACGTTATTTATAGCCATTACCTCTACCGCCCACTATATCCGAAATGGCTCAATGCATGTTGTAAGAAGAAAGTGATAGAAGTGGGCGTAAAAGCGAGATGCAGCATGTAAATACGGTCATTATTTCTCGTGCAAGCTTCGTGATACTTTTCGTTTCTGTGAACTTTACAGTACGCATTCCTGAAGAGGGTAAAATAAAAAGGAAAGGTTGAGTGCTGCACATGGATCCTTGGAGTCCTATAAATGTCAAAAATTATTTTTAATTACGGAGGTGGGCAAGGGAACACGAGCTGCAGACATTCGCTTGCCTTTACGTATGACCAAAGATGAGTGGACGCCAACAACGCAAGACTAAAAGACTAATAATTCTTCTGCCTCAACTGTGGTTACTTGTTGATTGTTTTGCGGGCATGACGTTGTGGTCATTCTCGCTGTTATTTGTGAAATCTTATTCCACTGCTATATGTTTGAAGGCCGTTGTAGTCGATGGTGTGATCATGAAGCTGGGACCCAGTGTGAGTTTTCAATGTTCTGTATTTTTGCTATAGTTCCACCCCCCTAAGGAGCCGCCATAAATATATTTCTACTGTGTGTGAAACAACGCTACCATCTACAACACGGGGCTGCCGAGGTGAGCACGAACAAATGGAAAGTTCTGTGAAAATGGAGCAACGACATTCAGTCTCTGGCTGATAGCACGTGCCCCGCATTTATCGAGGAGATTTTAGTTTATAGAACGCTCACTTGCACTCAGGGATTCTTTTTCAATTGTTCACTACAAGTCGTCACAAGCATTCATGCTTCTGGAAGGTCTGAACCCAGGTTTTGAGCAATTGATCACCTTGTGTTTGTTATTCGGCGTACATTTTTTGAGCTAGGAGCTCCAAGAAGGTATGAGGAGTCCTAATCGTCTTGAACCAGTGAACACCGCGTCCCCGCTCAGGCCGAGTAGGCTCACCAGTGCGCTGCAGACATCACACCTGGTCGTTCAGGTTTAGGCTCCCTCGTTGCGACCGGAAACTGCGGTCGTCCCAACCTCAGTCCCAACGCAAACATCGCCAAAATATCATCACTACCTCACTTTCGACGCTTCAGGAGACGTGGAAGCGGCCTCCGCTCAACACCAACGGCCAGCGGTGCAGAGTCACGCTACCGGGCGACGTCCACTGGACGTACTACGGCGCGTCCAACTCCCGGGTAAGCAACTTGATTATGTATATTACACCTAGCAGGTACTGTGATAACAAGTTACTAATGCTCCCACCTGCGAAGTTTGCGGAAGTCTACTTAAATCAGGACAAAACAGACGAAAAAGGCTATCTACCGGTCATTTGAGATCTACAGGAAACAGTGTCGGTTTTTCGAAGGGAATACTACAAAAAAATTTTTGCTGAACCGCGCTTAAAGAGCATGATATTTGTTGCTGAGAATAAACTTCTCTGCGAGAACCTGTGCTCAATAATCAGCCAGTGACCTTTCTTTCGAGCTAGCAAATGATGATGCCGGTGAAACAGAGCGAAACTAATGGCCTATATCGCTGTTCACACGAACTGAGTATGGAAGCAGGAAAGAAGTGCAGTCTTACTCAACTAAAAGAGGCTAAAGAGTAAGCGCATACGTTCGTAACAAACGTCGAAATTCGGAAGGTGCTCCTGTCCTTAAATTTTAGGTCGGTACTTTGTGAAAATGTATTTACGGTATTGAAATGCTGCCACTGCCAGAATGTTCCTTTGTTCGAAAATGCCGGGAGACCATAGAACACTGACAGTCCCATTTGTAACTGATCAGCGAAGGTTGGCTTGATGACCTCGCTTTCCCCTTTTTGGTTTTCTTAGGTACAGCGTTCCCCGCACCCAAACAACACAAAAAGATTCTAGAAACGTGATTAGCAACTGTGTAGTGGAGTTACAGTTCATGCTCTCTCTCAAGGCGCGGGCTCGTGCTTGCTTCCTGAGAAAGACGATCATTATTTGTATCTCCAATTTTATGTATTTTTCGGTTCCGTCACTTGCAATGGGTCGTCAGTAATTCTCTTCACATGCACCGTTCCTCGAAAAGGCTATTACACGCGTTGGACACTCCTTCGACGCCACATACGTGTGCGATAGCATGCGGGTCACGTATTGCGTTCTGAATAACAAGGACCCTTGCGTACGGCATCTTTTGGAGGATAACATGTTTGTGTAGGGGTATTTTTACAATAACAGCAGAATTTACAACGGGAATCACTAAGCCGCCGCGCTTGTCCAATGATTAGGTCTACCTAAAACGTCAACACAAGCAGTTAGGCTTTGTGTGGACAGCTCTAACCTGCCGGCATAACATTCTAACCTAACCCTTTTGCCGAACCACTTAGTAAAAAAAAAAGAAAAAAAAAGCCTGTACAAAGAAGAAAAAAAGAGGACGCAGAATAAAAATTTGCTACACTATTTTCTAGAGAGCTTCGCTGTTACAATGTGTCTTACAGCGCACCCTAGCTTTTGGTTATGTAGCCTCTAGCAGTTTTTATGTGAACTGTGATTGCCAAATGTGTTTATAAGACGTGATTTCTAGCCATTACATGTGCCACCCACTACAGCCGAAAACATGCAATGCATGAGGGCGGAAGGAAGTAATAAATAAATTAATATTTGTTCAAAAAATATTGGGGTGTTTTTAACTTGGTCAAATTAAAAAAAAAAGAGAATGATCAGTTTTAAACAACGCTTACAGGAGTACCGGTTCAGACTCTTCGTCGTCCAGTTCGGAGACGTCGAAGGGGATAGAGATGATGAAGACACAGAACCTCCCTCGCCCACCACCCGACAACTGGAGTTCGGCGGCGCGCCTCGCCCTAGTGGTCATCCTGTCCGGCACTATCTTCTCCATCGTCATGGTGCTTGCCTACATTCTCTGGACGATAGATCTGCCACCATGGGAAACCACCATCCCTAACAATTTGACGTACGTTTTTGCGCCTTCGCATGGTACATCTTTACATTTAGTGAACGTGCTGGAAAAGCCTGTGCTGTCTGGAACACTTCTGCAGATATTTGTGGTTTTCCCTCTGAAATCTTTTTCCTGTAACAGTGTTATCTGTGGCTTGTGGCTTCCTGATTTTTTCGCTCGACTTATAATATCAATTTTTGCCTTGTCGCTGCACAACTATCGCTCATGATTGCAGAACAAAGCATTTTTTTTAATTTTCATACCTATTATTAACCACAATATTTTAAAACACTGCTCGCAAACAATACTCGTAAAGCCAGTACAAGGTGGAGGCCACTTATGGTTTATGTCTCATGCTGCTAGAAATATACCCGGAGGAGGAAAGGCAAAACCGAATAAAGAAAAACTAAGTAAAAAAGTATATTCTTCGGTGCCGTTTAGTATTGGAGTTTCTAATTGCTGGGATCATGCACGCTTTGTCCCAAATCGTTGCGTATTCATAACGCCTACCGCTTGAAAATTCGCGATTGCAATATCGCTTAGCACAAAATCTCCGCTTCAATCAGCGCAAGTGGGCCAGAACGGCCTCGTTGGCGTCGTTTTCATGCTTTGGCCGGCTGTTGTTTACCGTTTATCAGGAGTAATCGTCTCTTCTTACAAGTTTCTCGATTTAAGCCTCCCTGTAGCTTGAAGCAAGTTACGACTTGCTTCAAGCTACAAAAGCTGACGTGGTTCTTGGTCTTTCTTTCTTGGTAACACATCTACACTTGGGGTTGGCGCGAAATCATTACCATTGAGGGTTTGATTCGCCTGCTTCACAAACGAACAAAACTGAGAACTGGAAACATAAAACGTGAATATTATGTGTTCCACATAATACCTGTATTTGATAGCACTTGAATACAAGAGGTGCTCACGAGCCACGGATATCCCTGATTTCATGTGTCTCCTGTGTTTGTCAGTATGCTTGTTTATGCCATAAGTGCAGTGAGACGAAGTAAGGAAAGCGAATAATCTGACTGAAGCACGCTAATAGACAAAGACGCATGCCGAAACACGGCGAAACACGGCGAAACGAAAGATACAAAAAAAAGCAAACGCGACGAATATTAAAGAAGTTTTCAATACTATCGCCAGGATTTCGCGTTAAAATCACGTAAGGGGCATCGAGGAGACCGGCGAACTTTTATTCGCACACATTGCTTTGAAATTTTGTATGACAAAGGCAGCCACAAGCCGAAACTAGTCGTTTTGAAGTTATGCGCTACCCAATTGAAGGGGCAAATCCTACGTGGTAGAATACACAAGAGGCCGCCAAAAGTTGTCACATACAAAATGCTTGCGTACATATTCATGCATACATCTATACAAAAATTTGTCATGAACCACGGCGAATTTTTTTAACTGCGTGATTGCTGATAAAGCTCTATAGTTTTTCTCTGTAGACGTGCGGCTGTATTGAGGTGGCTGTAGAATTGTCTTTCGCATAAAAAGCTCCAATGCACAAGCTTCAACCACCGTTCCTTGCGCATTTAACATACACACATGCCTGCATATATACATGCACACATACATACATACATACATGCACACATACATACATACATACATACTTACATATACAAATACATATATACATGCATGCATACACACATACATACACACATACGTACATACATGTGCATACATGCATACATACATAAATACATACATACATAGATACATACATACATACATACATACATACATACATACATACATACATACATACATACATACATACATACATACATACATACATACATACATACATACATACATACATACATACATACACACACATACAGACAGACAGACAGACATACATACATACATACATAGTGTAAGGGATCAGATACCTGTACCTGGGGAGGACAATTTCCTTAGGGCTGTGGGCCAGTTGTACCGAGAGATGGGCTGCAAGTTCTCGTTAACTGATGTGTCCTTGTGGATAGTAGCTAATAGCATTTTCCTGGCAGTGGTGGGATGGACATGATGAATCGCAGTCAAGCTAGAACCCTCACCGAAATGTCATCCCTTATGGCCGTGCCTTCATCTAGCATCGAGGTGTCCACTGGGAGACAGAGCCGTGTGACTACAAACCAGGATGTAGCGTGTTCTTGCCACAAAGCGTTTGACGGGCCAGTGACCCATCCGCATCGCTTCTCGTGAGTGACCTTCCTGCCAGCAGTCTGGTCACCACCCAGTATGTCTACCGTGTCGGCGAAGGGGCCACGCTAGAGGCCAGAATCTGCGTGGGCCCCATTTTTCACCAGCGTCAAGCCCCAGTGTTGTCTCGAACTCTCCCACAATGAATCAAGTGCACACGGTCCCATTAGAAGCGCTCTTTGGCAACCTAGTCGGCCGCCTGGGTCACCGTACCCGCGTCATCGACCAAACGATTAACCCAATTACTGAGAAGATCACTGCGTGCTTATTCCATGTCAACAGTCGAACTGCTGACGTGTCGAATCGTGTGGCTGTCATGAAATCGTCGTGTCGGCCAGTTGCCCCGCACCTGACTGCGCCCGCTGCACATAGCACGCCTTTTGCACCGCCGTTGACAACTGAGTACCGATGTGTTCAACTCGTCCACCCATGTTTGATGGTTCTACCTCATGGGCAGCCTTCCGCATTCTGTTTGGGTCGGTTGCTGTGGCCAGTGCTTGGTCTCTGACTGACCAGGCTCATGTTCTGGTGGCACAGCTACGCCCTGCTGTCTCCGATGGATTAGAATACCTGCCGGAGTACAGGAGACTCGAATACCCCCGCTTAATTACGGCAATGGACGGCCGCTTACGTAACGCCCGTTTTAAGCAGCTCGATTTCCCGAGCTGAAGCCCGTGCGACAGCAAGGTATGACTCTAGAAGGCCTCGCGAATCGCGTGGAGCGGCTAACGCGCATTGTACTCTCGGGTTCTTCCAGCGCCAGAAAAGAGCCCATTGGCATTGGAGAATTCCAACGTTCAGCGTTTTGTGCGCCTCGCTCGGCCGATGACTCTCCGTGTGGCTCTTTGATTGGCGCTCAACCTTCAGCTGTGGAATCGACCTCTGCACAGCAAGTTGAAACCTGTATTCGTTTTGAACTCATGACTACTTTACGGAGGGGTTCGGCAGCCCCAGCCTTGCCTGGGCTGTTATTTGTGTGGTGCATCTGGTCACTATGCGCGTGACTGTGACCGGCGAGCAGATTTTCTGTCTAGTCACCGGGAAACGCCAGCGCGGGTCGTCGGGGCCCGGAGCCCGCGTAACTTACCAAGCCCCTCGCCTGTCGCCAGAGGTCACTCAGGCCATACGGAGTTGGAAGTACCAAGTCTAGAAGTACGCCAAGCAACCGAAGCATCTACGCATGAGGTAAACCCTGCAGTGTTGTCTGTGCCCACTGTGGCGGCGGGAGCACCGGACAACGCCACAGTGTGGACGAAGGTTCCCCACGACGCTCCTCATGTTTTGGGACGTGGTCTTGCTCGGAAAATTACTAGAGGTGTTAGTGGACACAGGTGCTGCCGTCAACATTTCGGACCGTTCTGTGGTCGCTCATGTACCTCACTTAATCCAATCCGCACCCAGCACACGGATGCTTGCCTTCAACGGAGCGGAAGTACAACTGATTGGATAAGTGCTTCTGGATGTGAGTGTTCTCGGAAGGGTCGGCAGTGTCGAGTTCGTGGTAGCTGAAAGCCCAGTCTGGCCGGTAACCTTCGGATGTTACTGGTGTCAACAGGCTGGAGTCGAAATAACATTTTCGTCAAAGCCAAGGTGCATGGGGCGGGAAGACATTCCTACCTGTACGACAGCTAGTCGTTGATCCGGCCTTCCTGCACTTATATTTGCTTTAGTCATACGTCTCTTACTGCGTATATGTCCAAGCTAGAAGGGGCTTAAAGGGGTCCTGAAATACCTTCCGCCGATGCATGGATGTACATGCACCCAAATAAAGCAATGTATTTGCAATCTCCTCCCGCAAGAATTTTGTTAAAGCGATGAGTATTAGCTGAGAAATCGTAAATCAAAAACCGCGCATTATCGTCGCTCCGAGTTTCCTCCTCCTTTCGACTTACTGACGGCGCGCGAGCCTTGACTCCCATGATGCTGCGCTCCGCAGCGGTGACGTACTTCCGCTATTGCGCTGCTCAGACTGTCGTCTGCTACGGGCAAGCTTTGTTGACACCATGAATCCCGCACGCACTCCGCTCAAGGCTGGAAAAGCGAACGAAAAATCTGGCCGCATGTATGCGGCGGCCTGGCCTTGCCCTTTCGCGGTGTACGTTGCTGGCGGCACATGACTTTTTATCGGCGGCGAACTCGCAGCCGCACGGGGAGGGTCGTGCGCTCGTTCCCTTGATGCACCGCGCACTGTTTATCCAAAAAGCGCCGTATCAGATGTGGCCCCGCTGGTGCCGGGTCTTATTTTGCGGCGGTGGTAATTCCTGCCGGCGGCTTGTGAAAAAGACATTTGAACCGATACAGAACCCGTGCACAAAACGCTTCAATCATGTGACCAGTTCAGCTTGGGGCGACGCGTGGTGGAGAGCGGCAACGTTGGCAAAACATTCTCCGCCGCGGCTCTGAGCTTCTAGCGCTGGAGCGAGCGCCATTTCTTTGACAATCTCAAACATCGGTTGTCTTGGCAACAAGGCACAAACCGCTCCAGAAGTCAGTTACGGTTCCGTGATCCCGGTTCAGCTTGGGGCCCCACCTCGCGACATGTGGGCACTGCAGGGCGTACCACCCACTCCTATTGGGAAGCGCGAGATGCGTTTGGCATTACAGGAGGCGATGGTGTGTGTTTGTGGACGCCTTGTTTCGCGATGAAATGCGACGTTGTGCTTCTGCGGGTGGATAGTTGTTCCCATGGTCCTGGATAACCTTTCTCGAGCGACGTACGACTCAACCTCGCATGGCGTATGTGCAGTGTGCGTGGCTAAAAGCCATCGGCTTGTGCGCCCGAGTTAAGTGACTTGCTGTTCGTCCCCGCAAACCGCGCGCGAGGTGAGTACCGAATTTACGACGGGCAGGAGGCAACCCATCCTCTGTCAATCGTGGTTCAGACTTTCAACGCATGTTGTGACGTTGTATTCGTTAGAAACGCATCTCTGGATTGTTTTGAAGCTGAATAAAATGTATGCGTCAAACCCGGGCATTCGGCTCAGGGCGTTCTCTGCGATTGCACGAAAGAAGTGCCACGGGGCTTGAAGGCTTTCTTTATGGTACGTACTCAGGTAAGAGAATATCCATGTCGTGTTATGGCCATGTTGCATTCAATACAAACGGTTGAGCGTTTGTTTTACACTTGTTTCGGTTGTCGTAAAATGCCCAAGCACTCCGGCACTCCGCTGGCAGATCAGCCGGCGAGCCGACGCTGAGCAGACGACTCATCTCTTTGCCGGAAGTGCGTGAAAAAGCCGCCCAATAGCAGGATGTCTAGCTCATGACGAACATCTGGGAATCGATGATGTAGACATGTGAAGATGGCGGCGTCCAAAAACACGAAGGAAAGGGTGAGAAAAAAACGACAAACTTTGCAACAAAAGTGTGAGCTTTCCGCTGCGCGTAAAAGAGTAATATTTGGCACAGAGGACGTTGACGACCCAATCTAACGGTTGCGCTAGTTCATTTAGTGTGCTCAAAATGCCTTTCAGGGCCCCTTTAATAGTGTCTTCTCGGGGATTGCCGCACAAACGGCACACCGATAATTACATGGGATTGGCAGCTGCTGTTATTACAACTTGTTTACCGCCACACGCAGAAATCAGGATGGAAGCGAAAGTAAAAGTGACATGACTGAAAATGTATTGTTCGAGCCAGTGGTTTGCTCAGCCCCATTAAGCGAGTTTCAAGCAAAGAGCGGCCGCGGAGCACGAGGTGCACGACGACGATGAACTGCTACAAGTGCCACAAGCTGGGCACTTTGCCCGCGAGTGCTTTCAAGACGGAGGAGGCTGAGGAAGCAGGGACAGAGACCTGGGCCCACGCGGCGGGTCCGTGGTGGGAGCGGCCGTGGTGGCCGCATGTACTACAAGCCGCGCATCAGGAAGAAGTGCTACAAGTGCAACCAGATGGGCCGCTTTGCCAGGGACAATCAATGAGTCTGAGGACCGTTGTTAGCGTTGCAACGGCGCCGGCCGCATCTCCAAGGACTGCTAGCATATACCGGACGAGATGTCCTGCTACAACTGCAGCAATAAAGGCCACATTACCCGCGGGTGAAAGAGCAAGAGAAAACGGGGTACATCTGTCACAAACAGGGCTACATTTTGACGGACTGCGAAAACGGCGATCAGAGGAGTAGTTTAGGCATATCTGCATAGTGCTGCCCTTGCGACAAGCTGGGCAACATCTCACGAGACTGCCTCAACAGCGACCGGGACAACCTAAAGTGCTACATCTGGGGCCAAATGGGGCACATTAGCCGCGACTGCCCCAAGCGGGTGGCAACGACCCTTTTGGCGACGTCTGCTACCAATGGAACGAGCGCGGACACGTGGCGCACAACTGCCATGTCATGTGTGCTAGGAAGTTGCCACGAACTGTTGTGAGCTGTTTCCACAGGTGCCACTGTTATAGAGGCCTTCTCTTCGGCCTTATCCCACCCCCGGGGAGGGGGGAAAATGTTAAGGATGAAGTAGACAGTTATAATGTACGGGAGAGAAGGACAATACCTCCTGGGCGGTGAGCCAGTCGGACAGAGATGGCCTGCGGAAGAGGAAGGCGAGGAAAGAGATTGCGGGGCTGATTGGTTCGGACGTGTCATTAAACTAGTGTGGTTTTCCCGTTAACCGATGAGTATTTTCGAATACTTACATACATACATACATACATACATACATACATACATACATACATACATACATACATACATACATACATACATACATACATGCATACATACATACATACATACATACATACATACATACATACATACATACATACATAGCATACATACATACATACATACAATACTTACATTACATACATAACATACCATACATACCCTTAATTTTTAAAGCAAAGCTTTCTATCTCTACCAGCCAACGGTTCTTTCAAACTGCCAACGCGCCGAAGGCGGAGACGGGGGGAAGAGGAGCGGAGGGTTTCAAACGCGAAGCACACTCTAGATGGTGCGCTGATTTTAGCCAGCTTTCGCCACACGGAAGTGCCTGGTCGCCGTCGAGATTTTACTGCAGTATATAATAACAAATACAGCACAGAAAATAAAGTTATGCAAAAAGTCACACAACACAAATCATTTTAAATTGCGGAAATATTTTTCCCGAAGGCAGTGAACTAATTTCACGTTGTATCAAATGCCATTTTTATCCAAGTAGATTACGTCTTTGAAAATATGCAAAGTTAAGTTTGTGACTGTTTCTAGTCGATTTCAGTCTATCAGGTGACAAATACTGGCTGTATAATGACACGCACGGAGTATTCGTACTAATACGCAGAAGTTCGAGACATCGCGATCGTGGCATTCGGACAAGGGTGGCAATTTTAATGTAGCGAGGTGGGATGACGTTGGAAAGCGATGACGAGGATGTTGATGATGCTGATGTTGATGATGATTACTGAATTTTTATGGTACAAGGCCGACTAAGGGCAAAGAGCGCTAAAGAAAAGCTATTTGAACAGCGTTTGAGTGGCTGAAAATATAAGCAATTAAACAACAACGTGAAATTACATGAAAGGCAATGAAGATGGCTTGTGTAAAGGGAAGGTTGTCATCAGGGATGATAAGTATTAGTAATAATATTATTTAATAATTATGCTTTATCTCCCATCTAATTATGGAGGAGGCTTTGGGTAAACGCTGCCTGAAGAAACAGCTAGACAGAAGCATACAGCCCCATCTACAAGACAATCGACAAAGCGACGCACGTCAGAAACAAGAAATTATGCAAACAAATAAGAACATAGATTACATTCAGTATTCAGGGCGTATTAGAACTAATAATCGTGGAAAAAGACTTAGCACACTGCACGTGTACACTAGAAAACACCTATCAATAATGCCAATAATGCAGGTAAACCTCTTTCGGGCTAAAATTAGTAAACATGCACGGCTTTAGCGCTGTGCAAACAAGCTCCGTACAAGCGCAACAATCGTGAAAACAATTAGAAAACTAAAGATCAAAAGTATTCACACTTTTCATTACCTGTTAGGGCTGGAAGATGTAGAACTCCGTTAGTTCTCCAAAATTAATACGATGTAAATCAATATTGGATGCATCGTTCTAATTAGTAATGTTCGTATCGAAAACAATAACCTCTGATTATAAACATTTGCTCGTGGAGTAACCACTGTCCGCTGTGCGCTTTGATGGGAAGTATAAGGGGTTTCGGTGTTAGGTCAACAGGACAAAGTACTCAGGGTCTTCCTTCTTTCCCCTAATTCTTTTCATAAGGCCACACTTAACCGATAACGATATACTTAAACACACGTATAAGATTTGCTTCCAGAAATCACTCAAGTGTATGGGAGGGGTATGGTGCGTTAAAATGTGTAGGGACGAATTTTTCTTCAAAACGAAAAGCTCCATATATCGATGTACTAAACTAAAAAAGCAGTAAGAGAGGTGTGAGTGAAAAGGTCCGTTATAAATAAGATTATTCACATTGAATGCTAATATGGCGCGGGTACTGCGCGTCATACCAAGGATTCTTGACAGCTTAAGCGCAACACTATCGATATGGTTATCTCATAGCATATTTTACTAGAAGGTAACACCAAGAAGTTTGATGAGAAGGTAACACCAAGAAGTTTGATGTTACTAAGTGCTTCAAATATTTTTATCCCGGTACGTCAGGTTTCTGCTGCGCACAATTTGTTTAGATTTCTGCCTAAAAAGAACTGCGCTTGCTTTGTTTACATTTATTTGAAGCTTATTCAGTTTTGACCTCTCGTGAATTTGTTAAATAAATAAATTGACCTTTTTTTTATTTGTAATGATCTGCACAAACTTGACATCATTAAAAACATAATAGTGCGCTGTTGGGTATTGAATTGGGTGTTCCCCTTAAAAGTAAGATGTGTGTGAGAGAATGTGTTTTATGTATAGTTGCTGGAACTGTTTGTGTGTTTGTGTCATGTTGTGTCTAGTGTCTTGCATTGTATGAGGATGTGGATCACGGATAGGCCAGCTTTACACCTACTACGCTGGTTTGTTCGAGATCCAGTGAGCATGTCGCGGGGATGTGGCCTATCTGTAATCTAGCAAGGGCAACTTCAATGAATCCGTTTTGTGAGTCAGTAGTGTATCGTCCTGAGCGGTTTAATTAAGCCTAACTTCTATATCTGTGTACTCCAGTCGGCTTGCCATGTTTTGTGAGGGTGTCGTCTGATGTTTGTCTTTATTTCAGTTTAGCGTATTGTTTTCATGTCCACTGTATTTGTTAATTCAGCCGCGACGGCCATTTCATTTACGATCTGATTCTCCGTGATTCGAGCATGGCTGGTAACCCAGAACAGGATTAGTTGAAAATGTTTCGTATAAAAGTTATATAGCTTTAAAAACTTGACAGACAATGTGGTTTTTTGTTAGTCTGTCGGATGTGAGCACGGCACAAAGTTCAAGAAGTCGTATGGACTTAGGAATGTCTTTTCGGAGAATGTGCTGCCCGTTGAGTAAACTGCCATATGCTTCTGGGAATAACATAGGGTTGTGTATAGTCATAATTTTCGAGTAAAGTTGGGACCATGAGCGGCGCACTGCCCCCTATTTGAAATTTTGGGGCATCACCGCTATATTGACCACGTTTAAAGATATCATGCAGAGACAAGAAGTGCTGCAGGATCGCAGTTCTCGGTACCCTTATTTTATGTATTTCCATAAATAATAAACACCATGTAGAGGCAGAAGTTGCCGGAATAGAAATATGTCGGTCAATGATGATGTGTGCAAATCTAAAAAGACCATTGTGAGACCGCCGCCTCCGCCTTAGAGCTCCAGTCGAAACGGCGGAAAATAAATAGAATTGATTTCTTCTAAACCGGTTTAAAATGGTTAATTTCAGATACTTTTAATAAGTGTTGCGGACAGTACAGGCGTATTCTAGAATGAGTCTGATGACCGATTTATTTTCTAGCCATTCTGTTTCGACAGCAGCTTCTCGCAATGTAGAATTTATGAAGCCGATTTTTGAGTGCTGTGTTGCATGTGTATTCAATGTGACTTGATTACGAAAAGGTGGATGTGCGGATAACGCCCGGGTAATTCATTCAGACACATGCTGTGCGGACGAGCTGTTAAACGAATAATTAAACAACGAAAGAGAACTGCCTGTAGTGAAACATAAAGTGACTGTATTTGTAAAGTTAATATTCATTTGTCATTTGTGGCATCCCCTAAAAAAGTAGGCAAAAGAATTACTTACCTAAATTTGATCATCATTCGCGTTACTTCTTTGTATAATACACAATCGTCTGAATAGAGGAGGATTTTAATGAATACTAACTATGCAGAAAATTTATAAAAAAATAATAACAAAAGTGGCAAGAGTACCGAACCCTGGGTAATTCCGGATGACAAATTCCCTACAGGCGAAAAAGAAACTCTAGCAGTAAACACACATGGACGAAGACAAGATACGACAGACACATGCGCCTGTGTCTGTCGTATCTTGTCTTCTTCTACGTTTGATTAGGGCTATGTTTTCTTTCTCATTCAAGATACGTACGCGATTTGTAAGCACCCCTTCTATTGCCCTGTTAGAAAAGGAGTTTCGATTTTTGGCGCAGCAAGCCCCACCCGGTTAATTAGTTTGGTTCTCACAGAGCTCCTCCGTATTTCAAAAAGGATTGACCGCTGTATTGTTTGTACTTCTTGCTCCGAAAGTTCAATAATGCTTAAAGAAAACGCGAAGTGATTGTCACGTGGTGCCAATGCCCTCCAGGTGTTCGCGTGTTAAATTGAAGTTTCCTTCTTTCACCTTTTTGTGGGTTTCGGGTAGGTGTGTAGAGAAACCACTGACATAAGCAAGAAAAATCACTTCTTAGTCAGCGCTGCGTTTGTGCCCTCCCCTTCTTTTTGTCTACTGTTTGTGCCCTATTACTACAAATGTTCAAGAAGTTTACATGATTTGGGCGGTTAATGAAAGCGGACGATAGATCGAATGGCGGCTGCTTCTCGCCGGATTTAAACATTGAAGAATTCGTTGCCAATTTTCATACTACCGGGAGTAGCGAGGTAAATAAAAAACTTAAGGAACTACAGTTAGAGACCGGCTGGTCCAAACGCAATATCACACAAAAATCATTCCTAATTCTATCACGACTACCGGATTTTTATTGTCCAATAGCAAAATCAATGTACATGCACTGGTATACATGCATACATACGCACATGCATACATATACACATACGTGCGTACATGCATACGTACATACGTGCATACATACGTGTTAGGGTGATTCAGTAATATGCAGGACCGGATTTTTTCTTTTTCAGAAATACTGACGGAGAAGGAAACCTTACCTTGGGCATAGCCATGGGCGACCACAGTAACAGCCATACGGAGTTCAGCGCTGGCGTCACTAAGATCAGCGCCGTGCAACGTGTTGCATTTGAAGATGATGTGGAAACAAAAATGAAATTTCAGCGCTAATAACCACGCAGTGGACTGGGACAAATAGTTCCATCTTGCCGCTTAAATGTAATGTTTACATCTAAGTAATAATATGCTGGCAAACGAAATGCAGTTCAACAGTGACGTCAATGTGCACCAGCCTTTCCTCGCACCGGAAGCTTTCTTCGCAATATTTTTATGACTCGTAAATATTAGTTCCAACTGAAAAACAAATGTTCATATGGAAGTGGTTGCATTTTATATATAGTTATGTGGGTTAGTTGGGTAAACATACGTTAAGCCACAGTAATTCTACTTTAATTCATTGCTGTATTTAAATCAAGAACACGGGCTCATACCCTTTCGTCAAACCATTTGGTTTTTGGTGGATAAGTAATATTAGTTTCCGGAAGGTTTTAGCAACATCCGTGAAGACCCACACCGCGCAAAAAAATATGGAGTGTCAACAGCTAGCCGTGGAAACGTGGCGACAAATATTTAGTTCTTCATTTTTGTTTCAGGAAGGGCACTGCGCCCTGAGGCATTTTTGCACGCAAGGGGGTACAAACATAAGAAACTAAAGTGCGTAAACGATTATTCTTGCAACCATAAAGAGGAATCATGACACACTGCGAATAAACGCAATAAGCTGTGCATCAGTAGTGCATTCAACAATGCAAATTCGGAAACTTATTGCAAAGAGAAATAGTGTGTGAAAAAACAAACTCTGAAAAACACTTACATGTAAGCTGAATTAACGAACTTAGAAATTATGGTCGCAGACCAATGATACAAAATATTATCGATCAAGGTACAAGCTCTTATCAGTAGTGGTGTGTAACACTCGGTTGAGCTCCTCGTGACCCCCTACGTCACAGACAGAAGCTGCATCTCACGAGTTACGATCAGTGCCTGCGCGCACTGCATGCCTTGGTGTGCGAGGGGAATTTCAAACCTGTGCATGGCCAGCTCCCAATATTCAGTATCGGGTGGCGCTATCCCAAAAGAAACGGACGAGGCTCTATTACCGGAGCGCCCTTTTTAAGTAAAATATACCTATCGAGCGGCGCCATCTTTAGAACTGTCGTGAAGTCGCCGTATATGATTAACACAAGCACAACAAATTGCATACCTACCCCTTTACCTTTCCTTTGGAATTGGTGGTCTGCGCAGTGCGAGCAGAGGCAGTGAAAGGAAATCGCGTCCCCGCTCTGCCATGGACATCCCTGCATCTCTGGCGTCCAAGTCCGCTACCTATACCATTACGCCATACAGGCAGGGAATGATTATGATGCAAAGCGTTCGCGGAGATTATTTCTCTGCAGCGTTTCCGCGGACGCTGCCGTTGTTAGGCCCCTCTGCATGACGGGAGATGAACGGCTAATTTGAACTTCCTGAGCTTCGGTTTCGACATCGTTGCAGATCTATGTCGGCGTTTACATCAGCGCCGTTGCCAAGGGTGACATTGCATACCAGCAAATTAGCGGGTATTTAAAATTTGCTGAGGACTATGGAGTGACTGAGTTGCAGACACGTGTTACTGCTTATTGCTTCACCGTAGCTGGAGCCGCCAGAATTGCCAGGCCACCCTGTGTGCCGGGAAATAAGCGGTAATTTGAAATTGATTAGAATCGGAGTATCATCTCTGCGCACATGTACTGCTGTTTACCCTTTCCTCGATTGCACGCTGTGCTTCTTACGAGAAACGCGGAAAATATGTGTCTGGAATAAAAACAAATAGAATTTAGTCAAGTAATACAAAGTAATAAATTATTGTGCATTATCGAGGTACCCAGTGAACTGCATTGATTGCACAGTTGGGCAGCTTTTGTTACGAAAAGAAGAGTGTGCAACTTTTTGCTGTTAGAATATGTTTTACCGATGAAAGGTTGAAACTTTTCTTCGCCTGGCGCAAACGAGCGACAGGCTACGACTGTCTTCACACACACAACGTGCATCCGTGTTTGCACATTGCAACGCATAACATGTTAAGACCGCGGAATATTGTCGCTGTGTATACATTCTGCGGCAGACGCCGTTTCCGGTATATTAATCCGAATGCCATAACTTCGCGAAACGTGACCCAAGCTCTTCCGCGCTGTCTAGTCTAACGCGCCTTGATTGATTATCGCACAGCTGCAGCAGAATCCGCAATCCTGATTTAAATGAACAGCAATTCAGAGTCATATCTTATAGCGCTCCAACTCGTTGACCCCATGAAACAATACGCACTGTAGAAAAGGAAGGCTAAGCAGAAGACAGGATGTTTCTTGCTCACAAAGTTCATTTATTGACCATGAAATGCAGTCAAACTCAACATTAACTTTCGAAAAATGTATATTTTTTTCTTTCCTCAAACTGTGTACAAGCAACTGCACATACAGACATTATCTACAGTATATACAATATATGTACATCATATGCAACTTTGCAATATTTACACTTTGTGCATATCTACACAGGTCAGCGCGAGAGCCTAGGGATTTTACGTAAAGAAATATGGTGATGGCAATAACAAGGATGAATCTTTGGTTGCTAAACGGTTTAGGGTAGTTTTAGGAGAGTTTGGAGAAAATTTTCTTTTTTTTCTCGTGATGCTACCTCGGGGCACTTGATGGAGGATGTACGTTTGCAAGAACTTGACGTACAATCGTGCGTCAGCCTCCTTCTGGTGCGTTTTCTCACGCATTTAGCACGATTATAGATATTTGATTGTAAATATGTATAGACTATATAAATTCGGCTTCACTGCTACGAATTCGATAAATTGTGTCGTTTGGAGTAACAATATGGCGCTGTGTTAGTTCGCACATTCCTCTACGCAATTTAGGCAACCTCTCTATCTCGACTTTGTCCTTCTGGAACTTTCTAAACTAGATATGTTCTTGTGTTCTACCACACAGTTCATCCCGCCCTCCCGTCGCAACCGTTGTGCACATGACAGTACTTCGCTGTACTCATCTCAATGGTCCCCGAGATTGACTCGAAGCATGCTCCCATTTCCTCTGACCTGGACACCTCTCCTACCCCATTGACCACCCGTCACTCCCGACACGGAACCAGATGCACCTTGGAGCACCCAAGAACAGAATTCCAAATAACAGAATCCTCGGATCCGTAGCACTGAAGCCAAAATTGTGTATTCTAAATTTACAATTAAAACCCATCTATAGTAGGACCAAAGGCGTGAAAAAAACGCCACAGGTAGGCTGAGGTATGAATCGTACGTCAACTGCTTGCAAAGGAGCCGCCTCCATCGAGTGCTCCGAGACTGCATGGCGAGTAAAAAATAGTGTAAATATCTATGTAACCTCACGCAAAATTTCTCTAAACACGTTTAGCAAGAAAAGATTCAGCCTAGAAAATACCATCACTGTTTTCCCTTTTGTTACAATTATCCCGGCTGCTGTATAGTGTATATATATATATATATATATATATATATGATATATATATATATAATAATATATATATATATATATATATATATATAATTATATATATATATATGATATATATATAATATACCATATACAGCAGCAGGATAATTGTAACAAAAGGGAAAACAGGTGATGGTATTTTCTAGGCAGAATCTTTTCTTGCTAAACATGTTTAGAGAAATTTTGCGTGAGGTTACATAGATATTTACACTATTTTTTACTCGCCATGCAGTCTCGGAGCACTCGATGGAGGCGGCTCCTTTGCAAGCAGTTGACGTACGATTCATACCTCAGCCTACCTGTGGCGTTTTTTTCACGCCTTTGGTCCTACTATAGATGGGTTTTAATTGTAAATTTAGACTACACAATTTTGGCTTCAGTGCTACGGATCCGAGAATCCTGTTATTTGGAATTCTGTTCTTGGGTGCTCCAAGGTGCATCTGGTTCCGTGTCGGGAGTGACGGGTGGTCAGTGGGGTAGGAGGAGGTGCCCAGGTCAGAGGAAATGGGAGCATGCTTCGAGTCAATCTCGGGATCATTGAGATAGAGGTACAGCGAGTACTGTCAATGTGCACAACGGTTGCGTCGGGGAGGGCGGGATGAACTGTGTGGTAGAACACACGGTACATATCCAGTTTAGAAAGTTCCAGATTGACAAAGCCGAGATAAAGAGGTTGCCTAAATTGCGAAGTAACACAGCGCCATATTGTAGCTCCAGACTACACAATTTATGGAATTTGTAGCACTGAAGCCAAATTTGTATAGTCTATATTTACAATCAAATATGTATAATCGCGCCAAATGCCTGAGAAAACGCGCCCCAAGGAGGCTGACCAACGTATTGTACGTCACGTGCTTGCAATCGTACATCCTCCATCAAGTGCCCCGAGGTAGCATCGTCAGAAAAAAAAAAGAAAATTTTCCCCAACCTTCGTAAAACTGCCCTAAACCCTTTATCAACCAAAGATTCACCCTAGTTAATGCCATCACCAGCTTTTGTTTGGATACAATCCTCGGGCTCTCGCGATGACCTGTGTAGATATGCACAAAGTGTAAATATTGAAACGTTGCAAATGATGTAAATGTATTGTGCATACTGTAGATAGTGTTTCTATGTACAGTTGCTTGTACATAGTTTATAGGGTGTATAATATATGTATAACCCTATAGTTAGGGTGTATATTATATATATAGGGTGTACAGTAATTTTTTTGTTATTGATACTTAACTAATTAATTGTAATTAATTATTTAGGTCGAGAAATAATGTCCTAAACACTGAAGTGTCAATGAGGCATTCGTAGGTACAACGAGGGGCATCTAACTGTGGTATTTTCACCGACGAACTAATTGCGTACTCATTTAGTCTGACTGATAAAGAAAGCCCGCGAAATATGAAAAATACCACGTGACGGCGCATCCGCGTGCGTTGTAAAGCAGCGTCCCCAAATAAGCTGATTGAAAGGAACTGCTTCCCGTGTTACCCGCCCGAAGAGACAGCGCATCACCTTGATAATGGCGTGCATATTAGGAGCAGCAACAGGAAGATTCGCGGGGCGCCTGTGCAGATAAGGAACAAACTCGGTCGCGATTTCTTCTTTCTTTTGTTTATTTCATACTGGCTAACTTACAAGCAGCCTGTTTGGGGGCATTGGTTTACGATACGCTCGGAGGCACCGTCACGGTGGTATTTTTCATATTTAGCGGGTTTTCTTTATCAGTCAGAATAACTGTGTACGCAATTAGTTCGTCGCTGTAAATACCGCAGTTAGATGCCCCTCGTAGGTACCTACAAGTGCCTCATTGACACTTTAGAGATTAGGACAGTACTTCTCGAGTTAGCTAATTATTTATAATTAATTAATAAATCTCATTAACGAAGAAAATACTGTCCGCTTCTCCACAGTACTGCACACATTACCCACTAGGTTTTGTTCGAGTTACGCCATTACTCTTTTTTTAAATCTTGGTGCATGATAGATGGGACACCCTGTGTATTGTAAATATTATGATGAATTTTTGTAAAATATACAAATGCTGGATATATGTAAAATTGCAGAAACTATAAATTCATGACTCGATTGTATGCTTTAACGTGCTGACGCAATGTAGGAGGTGCGGCTCGCCATAGTGGACTGCTCCGGAATAATTTTGTCCACGTGGGGATCTTTACGTGCTCCGAAAGATCGTACAAAAGGCGTTTTTGCTTTTCGCCTACATCAGAAAAGCGGCCATCGCGGCCAGGAATCGAACCCGCGTTTTTGTGCTCAGCAGCGCAACGCCTTAGCCACTGAGCAACCGCGGCAAGTAAAAAACTAGAAATTGTTTGTAAACACTGCTATTCCTACATATTCTCAGGAACGGCACAGAAAAAATGCACGTTTTTCTAAAGTTTATTTTGTGTTTGATTGAATTTTATGGTAACTAAGTAACTTTGTGGGCAAGAAATATCGTTGTCTTCTGCTTCGCCTTCCTTTTCTGCAGGGCTCGCTGTTTCAGGCTAAGGATAGTTGGAACGCTATAAGATGTAACTTGAAATTGCATTTCATCTAAATATTGAATGAGTGACTGCAGCAGTCGTGCTGGGTTAATCAAAGGGCGTAGGGCTAGACAGCGTGGAAGTGCTAAGATCACAGTCATAGATAACCGATTAACACACCAGACATGGCGTCTACGCCAGGATGTAAACGCAAAGCGGCCATGTTCGGCCATCTGATTATGCCATGCGTTGCAATGCGTAAGAGCGAATGTGCGTAGTGTGGGAAGCCACTTGTTGCGTGTTTCTTGTTGCTTCCAAGTGAGAACTAGTCTCTATTTTTTTCAGTAAAACTTCCAGTAAACTAAAAAAAGATCCGGGCACTTTTTTCGACATGAGAAGGTACTCAAGTGTTCGCAATCAGTGGAGTGCAACGTGTAACATTTATAGTGTACGATGAGTTATTACACTGTGTTATTGACTAGAGTACAGAAGGTTTTATTTTAGAATGAAATTTCACGCTTTTCTTCTTGAAAGCACAGTGGCTTGCTTGAATGAGTGACTTGCTTTCAATTTCAGATTTGCCGCTCATTTCGTGGCATGCACTGTAGCTTAGGAATGATGGCGGCCCTGGCTACGGCGTAGAGATAACCGTTAACTAGCGACTGCAGCGCTTTCACGACACAGTTCTCAGGAAATTTAAAATACCCACTCATTTCCCGGTGTGAAGTGTGGCCCTTGGCAACGGCGCTGCAGTAAACACTGGCATAGATCTGCAAAGATTTCAAAACCGAACGTCAGGAATTTCAAATTAACCGCTGAGCTCTCGTCACGCAGAGGGGCCGAACAACGGACGCGTCCGTGGCAAGCACGCAGCGCAAAGATCACCTTCAATGCTTTGCATTGGAATCATGCCCTGGGGGTATGTCGCAATGGTAAGGTTGTGACCTATGCAGAGTTGGGCAGAGGTTGTCTCCCTCGACGTTGTACCTTAGTGTAATGAGTATAGTGCTCATCTGGTGTTGTTTAGTGACCATTGTCTCGTGTCATTCTGACTTGAAAGGCGAGAAGAAAAAAGGAAAGCCTTCAACTGGGACTCCTGGAAAATGAGTTGTCTTTTTGTGAAAGACGACGAATTTTCAGTAGCGGTAAGCGTCGCTACTCGCGCGGGTATGCTGCTGCAATTGTCAAAGAAAGGACACATGGTTACGCTGGAGGTACGGCCAAACGCTTCCCATGACTCGCGGATCCAGCCGTAATGCGCACCATTGTTGCAGCGGTAGAAAAAGCCGCTACCAAGCTCCACCAGACTTCCCTCGCTGACCCAGCTTTTGCTTCCGTTGTTGAGCGGCTGTTGAGAATGGTGTCTCTTGAGTAATCACCCAGCTAACATCCGGCAAAATCGAGTGCGTGTCTCGCACAGTGGTTACTCAGCTGTCGCCAAATTTGCAGCCCGCTCCGCTTTGTGTACCTTTTTCCCCAAGTGATTCCACAAGTTTCCACCGTCCCTGACGGGCCCCTGCTCTCAGCAGCAAATCTTGCCTCGAATTCTGTTAAAGTCTCACCTACTATCCCTACTTCTGTGTGGGGATCGGAACGTCTTACTTGCGTGGAGGCTGGTGCTTCGTCGGTTTGCTGTCCTACGGCCGACACAGAGTATATGCCAACCCTTTCGCCCTGTTCAGGTTCGGACATGTAGCTTCAGGCTTGGACAATGGAGTCTGTTCACCGGTCTAGTAAACGTTCCGGATCACCTAGTACTGAAGCCACGGAAGTGCAGCTAAAAGCAAAATCCAAGAAAAGTAACTCTGTTGCAAAGCCCAAGGATCAGATATTAGAGGCTACAGTTGCCGCAGCGGGTCTATTTGAATCATAAGGCTTCTAAAAGTTCTTCAGTTGAATTGTCGCTCTGTTTCAGCTGGCTTTGCGGAATTACTTTATTTGTGCTCCCACTTTTCCCCAGAAGTAATTTTGCTGCAGGATACCTGGTTGAGTGCAATCAAGAATTCGGTCTTTTTAATTACCGCACCTTCAGACTAGACAGATCAACCCGGGGTGACGGCGGCCACTTAAGTTTGATATCAACAAAGTTTGCACATATCGCGAAAGTGCCCTTCCAACTTGAACGCCCCTACTGTGAAATTTTAGTCCTGGCATTAAAGCTACCTGGATGCCTCCCCTTCTCATTGGGCAAGGTTTACTTTCCTGGTGTTGTCGGGAATTCTGAACCACTTGATTTGACTATTGCTTCGTCTGTACCTCCCATATCTTAGCGGGAGACTATGATTCCCACCAGGTTACTTGGCGCTTCCGAACGGATTTTAGCGGTAATCGCTTGTTGAATTAGATTACACATAACAACTTAACATGCATAAATTCGCATTCTCAAACCTAGCTTAAGGGACAAACGCAACCTGTTTTGAATTTAAGTATATCTTCTCGAGGTGCTTCAGTGCCTTCTCGGTCGACCGTTCATGGCGGGTCGAGTAGTGACCACATCCCAATAGTTTTTGACATCGGGTGTCTCATCGGGTAATTAACCGCCAGAGCCGATCTTTTGTTAACTATAAAAGGTTTCAACTATCTCTGAAGGAGTCCCTGTCCTCTCTGGTCACACAAAACGTAGCTGAATGTGCTACAGGTCACTGATGCGCCCTTTCCACTTCAGCTCAGTCGCCATTATTTAAAGTGATGCCGAAAAAGTCCGTATTGCCTAGTTCCTGGTGGGACGAAGAATGTTCGCGCAGCTTTAGACGTAGAAAGGCTGCCTGGAAGAAACTTTACCAGAACCTATCCCCGCTTAGCTGGTGCATCTACAAGTATTTTTCAGCGGTATTCAAGCGCGCTGTTTCCAATGCTAAACAGACTTATGACACACATCGATCTTCGTGTCTCTACAAGCATAACAATGAGCCTGCACTTTTTTCGATTTCTTCGATCGCGGAAAGCAGTGAGTTAAACTTTCAGAAGGTATTGCATCGGTCGGCCGAAGTCGATTATCGCTGATCGAAGAGATGATCCGATGAACGACGTCTCGCTGGCTCGTTGGCCGACGGCACATAGCCGGCGACGGTCTACTCCAAATAAACTCCAAATCTACAGTATGTACAATTTATTTACATTACGTATTTACAACTCATGGCTCGTGATCTTAAGCAAGACGTCGGGCAAGGCCCCCGTCGAGCGGGGCTCGCCGCTGTCCACCTCCTTTTTCTGCCCCTGTTCGATCCCCCAAAACATCAAACTCCTCGGTTTTACCAACAAAACCCCGCCCACAAACGGGACGTCACAATTTGAGAGTGAGGATGGCTCATTCATTACACCACATTAGGCCACTGATTGGCCACCGCGACAAACAAAGCGAGGGGGGCACAAAACAGTCACGTGACCCACCTCTCTCGCTCTCATGCAGAAACCCAAAGGCATTCCGCAAAGCACAAATATAACAGAAATGAATACCAACCAACTAAAAGCAGGCCCAACTCCGGGAATCGGCTCTCGGGCAACACGTCTTAAAGTATTGACATACCGTGCACGCCCATGTTTTTGCTCCGCGCCGCCAGATATCTTTTCCATTGTTAACACGCCGAGCTCCTTACAAATCCTGGTCGTCTAACCCATTCACGCACCCCAGCCGCCTAGTCGCCAACCTCAGACGCGTGACGAACTGAAACTTCACCCAGTAACTCTGAGCAGTACAACTGTCCCAGACTGTACGTCTGGTGAATTCTTCCTAAGTCTAACCCAACGCTTGACCCCTTGACCGACCTTCAGCTCGGCGTCCGCTTCGGGGATTCCCGTGGCGGTAGGCGCGGTCGTTAAGATATCTAAGGTCCCCTTCTGCCTTCTTCTCAGACGAACGCAAGCAAATTCTTCTTCAAAAGATTACATCACCTTCAGTTGTTAAGGAGTGCCGGACGAACTTGTATGCGTCGTCTACCGGCCCACTCGTCGGGTGGGCACAAAAGCGCGGCGACTAACAAAAGGCTACGCGGTTTTTCCCTACCCCCTCACGCCAAGTCCGCTCGGCTGGCGTGTAAACAAACATAATACAGGTAAACAAGCTAACCCCAGCGGAAGATTTCTAATTGCCGGGCGGTTTTAAATAATAAGTGAGGGGCACGAACTTAACAAGTGTCCTCTCCAGATAATACAGACTCTGTGGTGCTATCTCCGGGTGAACTCTCAGAGTCCCGAGAGTCGATTGCTGATAGGCTTCAAGCTCGTCTTTCATCTGCTTTAGCGATGTCCTTTACTGCGACTTCGTGAAGGTAACGCTCTAACAGCTCGCTGACGTCTTGACTAAATTGACTGCTGCAGCTCCTGGCCCAGACGGCATCAATACTCAAATGCTGAAACTATTATATGATGAGGCTCCCGATCATTTACTTAACATAATGTATTATTCTATTAGACACGCAAGGATCCCCGATGTCTGGAATCTCGCAAAATACTTCCTGTACGTAAGAGTGGGGGTGAAGGCTGCTTGATTGAAAATGTCAGGCCTATCGCGTTGACATCGAACATAAAACTAGCTGCCTAGCTGCCTGCTTCCCACTCTCTACGTCTGCGTCGATAGATGTTATTCTGAGCTTCCCGTGTGATCGCTGCGAGCCCCTGGATGGGATTGAGACGTCGCCGGCCTATTATTTATTATTTTACTGAAAAAACTCACGTTATCCCTCTGGCATTTGCTGTAGGATGTGCGATACATTAATAAATACGAATATTTTAAAACACGACCTAAGACAAAAATTACGCCCATCTTCCCGCGAGCGAACCCTGATGTGATGCGACGCATCGGGGGGGGGGGGGAGGGGTGTTTGTACGGACGCTGGTATTGGATTGCGTCAGTCCACTCGCTGAAGGGACTGTCACTTCCCTCACGTCTTCATCGGAAGAATCAAGTCAAGCACGCAGTCGTCAAGCAAAGTGACGGGAAGTCGAACGAGAGCAGGCGCTGGCTGAACCGCCGCAGCGCGCTACCCGTTTTATATTCACAGCGCCTGAAGGAGAGGAGACAGCGGAGGAGAGTCGCGCATGCGCGCACTTGCGCGACGCGCGCGCACGCAGCTGTTGTTTATGATAATGAGACGGAGTGAGAGTGTTGCGCACCGCTGTCGGAAAGAAGAGCGGAGGAGAGTCGCGCATGCGCAGGTGGCGTGCGGAGGCCGCCGACACAGACGCAGGAGGACATGCCTCAGAGCAAGAGATGCGTCGCATGTAAAAATAAAAAATAAAATCTTCGGCGTGAACTCTAGTATACATCAGTAGCAGCGACACCAGCAGATTACAGCCGCACACTCAATACAAAGAGCTATTTAGAAGAAGCGGAAGCAACACAGACGGGCAGGGCACTCCTATCTGTAATAGTTTTTAGAGAAAGACGCTTTCAATGCTGATGTACGACGTTAATATTCACCAATTTACTCGCTGTTACCTTTTTCTCTACAAATATACAGGGAGGGTGGAAGGTACTGATCTTGGTCCATCGGCACCTCTACTCATACGGTTTATTACTAAACAGAGGAGTTCCATGCCACAGACCGTTTTTACCTTGTAACCAAAACATCACAGTTATACGAGTTAATAACAAAACGCACATCCGGTTTTGAATGGCCTAAAAATTATTTATAAGAATTTGTGTTCGGGATCCCGAACAAGGCGGCATACTCAAGAATTGAGAGTTCGCGTGGAGCGCGCTGGTTTTCTGAATGCTTGAAGTGTTGGGACCGAAAAATTGTATACTTTGCACCTATGGGGCGCCCCAAAACAAATGGTACCGGAGGATTTTTTTTTGTACAGCAGCTTCTGAATCAAACCTCGGGGCCAAGTGCAGGACGGCCAGCACTTGGGCTGTGGGAACCAGGGTGGAAAGATAGAGTGTCATTTGCAGCCGCGTCATCAGAAGTTATAGGACGACGAGTGCTGAAGTGTCCTAAGAATTTTTGATGCGCAGTTGGGCTATTTAATCGATATTTTTACCAAGCCTTATTAGGTACCAATTCATCATTTTAAATTATTGCGTAATTCTCATATTTTACCATAATTTTACCCCTTAAATCTTCCTGTTTGCAAACACAACCGTAATGAACCGTTACGAACCACTATTTTCTTCCTTCCTTAGGTGAACCGGAACGGTATTTATACTTATGGAACAAAGCAAAAACCCGAATTAAAACTAGTTTGTTTAGACACCCTGTTAAATACTACGGGAAACGACTAGAACTTTCAAAGAGTGTGAAAGCGAAAACCTGTAGTTGGACTATCTGTTTATCTGCTCTTGCTGCTGAACCTCCATGTTGCCCTGGTCGTCGGACCTCCGTCGTACTTCATCCGAAGCCGCTTCCTCCCGACGGCGGATATAACATGAGGCATCTCGGGCTGCCTCCTACGCCGTGGCACACTTTCTCAGTCATACCATTTCGCGACTACTGCCTGCCACGTCGTCACACCCAACGAGGCCGAAGGACGAGGCTGGTTGCTCACCCCGAGGCCGCCAGGCTTCAGGGATATCGATAAATATGAACGTTCCATGAAATACAGACACCCAAGGCTTCCACCAGCGTAGCCGGGCGAAGTCCAAGGGGGGCCCAAAACAACGCCCATTTATTGGGAATTCCCGATTGACCCTTCATTCAAGTTAATTATTTGACTACAGCTAGGAAGCGCTAGGAATGTATAGCCGCGGACAAACGTGGGACCGTCCGTTCTCCTTCAGTAGGAGTCCATGTAATGACAGCCGGAAGGAATTCTACAAGTTTGCTTCGTGGCGAAAAGAAAAAAGACGTGAACCACAAGATGGGTGAACGACGTGCATTTACCGCATTTACAGGTCCACCGTGCAGAGATCGCACTGCATGTCCAGATTCGTCCTCTGACATTGGGGCCAACTATATTCCGTTCTCCTCATCGTCGTCGCCTTCTTGTGACACAGACCGAGAGAGAGAGAGAGAAGCATTTTTATTTGTGGAACAGAGGCTTATGTGTGGGCCTCGCCCTTTGAAAAGCACTCCTAGTCCAAAATTCCTTGCCTATGGCTGGCTGTCCTTGCCTGGGTCACCCGTTTGAGTTCGGTATCCGGGTCTGGGCTGGCCAGGGAAGTCTTCCACTGCTCGAAGGTGGGTTTCAAACATGGAGGAAAGTCTAGACTGCGGTGGCACACCCACACTGTACGGTATAGGGTGCCAGGCTGGGTACAGTGAGCACAAAGGGAAGGTTTTTTGGTGGGAAGATGAGGGGAGGTGGCTGAGATGAGGGGAGGTATTTGTTTGGAGCCGCCGCCACGTTGTCGCTTCTTCTTGGTAGAGGCGCCAGTGTGGTGTTGGGAGTCTGCAGGGACCTTGCGTGTAATACACGAGAATTCCTCTGTAGCCAGTCAGTAGCTGGTGGTTGATCTTCGGGGAGTTGAAATTGGCCACCGTACGAAAGGGCGCGGTGTACCAAATCACTAGACACGGCGGGAGTAGCTTCCGGTATACATGCGCCCTGACGTTCGTAAAGGGTGCGTGAAAAATCATTTAATTAGCGAAAATATAAAACAAACTTTCCACTCGCTTCAAAGGCGTTGCCGTGCCGGTGGTGCGAACTGAGCCAGCTGCGCTTCTCGTGTAAGGTTGCATGCTTCCGCTAAAGCAACATTTTGCAGTTACCTCAAGCTTCATAAGAGGGACGTTGTGTGTTTTATATGCTACTTGTGAACTGTTCCTTTGTCTACCGCCCACAAAAAAATTATAATTATCGTCAAAAACTTAGACCACCTCACCTGTCAGAACTGTGGCACGTCGTGACGATCGCGGAAGCTCTCTCAAAAGAAAGCGGATAAATCGGCTTGATTTAGCGCATATTACTTTGTTTAGACTCTGAAACTTCTTTGAGGGATATGCTAGCATTTAAACGCTCAAATATTCGAAAAAATTAAGTACAACCAAGTTGCGTTCTTGCTTGTATACATAATTGAAAACGCATTGAGGGCGGCGGGTGTCGAGACACAGCATCCCCTCGTGGCCAGGACGCGTCGGCCATGAGGGGACGCTGCATGTCGCAAAAACGGAAATGCAGGAGGACTAGACTCGCGTCTCGTTTCAGCATTCCTTTAACTTGCTTCATTGTAGCTTTGTGCTTGCTCTCTCCCTTGCTGCGCTATGCCCGCTCCACATCCTTGTGAATCGCGTTGAAAGCCCATGAAAGCAGTGACCAAGAACAGCATCGCTTTCAAAACATTCACAATATGGAAACGTTTTCATACTTTGCTGTACTCGCCGCCGTAGTGACGTTATATGGGCAATGCTACAAAGTTATAGGGGGAGTACTAAAAGAACCCAGGAGGAGCACTACTACGAATTACACTCATGTTCCTTGCCGGCGGCTACTAGTGGTCGGCAGAGGTTCAAAGGAACCTCCCGAGTGTCACAAGGACAGGACAAGAGAGTGTTTTTTTCAGCCACCACTGTGTCATACGTCTTGCCTTATTTCTAAATAATTGGCGTGAAGTATGCTTTGAGTTGGTATCCTATTTAAAAAAAACGTATTTTGCATTCAACCCTCATTTAGATTTCACTCACACTGGAGGATAACACGCCGGCAGCGTAAATAAAACTTGTTGGCTAACCGTCCACCATCATGTCGCCGAAACTGCAGAAACCGCAATGTTACTAAACTGCTTGTAACCCCGCCAGGCCACAGGATAAACATGGGAGGCCGCGGCAATGTTATCGCTCTATAACAACTTCTGGCACCTGAAACTGGCGACGAACATTGTCTGCCAGCCCACGTTGCTATGGGAGTCTGCTGATTCAATTGTGTCCAGGAAACACCACGACAGAGTACTTTTCCAAAATACAACGGCGCCTGATATGTACGTATTAGAAAATGGATGTACATACGAAGCTACCCGCCAAAATGTCCAAACCCTTAGCGAAAATTCTCACGGCTGTCCAAGCGGGTCCAGACGGACGCCTGCGCGTTGAGATTAAATACAAAAAACGCTAAGCTGTAATGTGCACGCCCTCTTTCCCGAATACGAGCCACCGGTGAAGAATGAAATTTGCGTGCTACTTGTTTTCCACCACCGCGCACAACTTCTGCTATGATGCAAAGGAGCAGGTTTAGCTGACAGATTTCTGCGACATCAAAAACAATCCAGAACTCTTTTCGAACAAGCACATCGTCATGGTCAAGGTTGCGAAAATGCAAGGCAAGTTTACACACGCGATCCAATGCCTCCGGCACAGCGTACTGCCGGGTAGTAGAGGCGGCAAGGCGCTTGTTTATTTATACGCTCGAAAGGAGGCACGATTGGCGCCAACGTTCTGAGAAATCTTCGGATAGCCAGGCTGACATCTCGTGATAGCGCCTCGTTAGAGATCGTGGTATGGCGAAATTGCGGGGCTGGGCTGCAAGGTTTCCGTCTTTCCCCTGGCTTTGCCGTTGCCTGCTTTCGCGTGTGGAGCGTTTTCGGCAAGGTCTGGCCAGCAAACAAAAGTGTGCCACTATTCCAGTGGCACTAACTGCGTGCTGCGTGTGGACATTCGCTTTGGCGCACTGGCGACCATTGCGCCGTCGCTCTCTCAATTGATTCTCTGCTCGTGTGTCGTGTGCAAGGCCCTCAGATTTTGGTGCAAGGCTTCGTGGTGGTTGTCGACGGCTGCAATGCTGTAGAGGTAATTGTATTTCTCAAGGAGTCATAAAATAAACTTTCTCTACGGGGAAAGAGTTTACACCGCGGGTTAACCATGATTGTAAATCGCAATGCTATATGGAACAAAAATAACATACATAGAGCTTCAACTAAACCTGTTTTATAGCAAAGCTGTAAATGACTAGAATCCAGAAGATCGTCTCCGGTCCCAGAGCGATGTAGACAGGAATCGCTAGCGAGCGCAGTGCCACGTTGCGGAGCCCAATCAAATCCCCGGAATCGTAAAACTGCGCGCCAACCCTCGGGGCATAAAAAAAATCATACGAAATTAACAAAATTAAAAAGGTCCTAGGGCCTGCATAGAGCATGCGCCGTGATTACCATACCCACGCTACATTAAATTTCTACCCACGATTCCTGTGCGTTTTGTAGCTTAAGCTACACTCGCCGAGGTTGAGCAGTTTCGCGTGTGCCGTGAAGGGCCATTCTGCGCAAGCGCGAGGGGCTTTAGATTGGATTGGGTTCGATTGGCTTGGCTTGGCTTGGCTTGGATTTGGATTGATTAGATTAAAGTGGATTGTGTTGAATTGTGTTGCGTCATAGCCGCGGCAGACGCACTGGCACCGGCGCGTGCCCAGGTGTGCACCTCAATTTCGCAGTAGCCAAGTCGGACGCTGCGTCGGAGCCGCTTCATAGCCGTTTCACGTGGCTCGTGAAGATGTGTGCTCAGCGTGCCCAAGAAGCAGTGACTGGAAAGGACTGGACCTTCAGTTAATAACCAGGAAAAATGCTCACTCGCAAATTAGAAACAAACGTGTTTTGCTTCGTGCACCCCTTGGACTACGACCCAGTCAAACCTCACGTGGAGGCTCGTCACCGCAGCTTTGCTGGCCATCCCTCTTCACGGGGTGGAAGGGCTATAAATTTTTTCAGAGTCGCTCAATGATTACTCCCGAGCAGGCTGCGAAAAATATTCCAAAATCTGCCCATGCACTCCGTGCAGATGGTTCACCAGTGAAGCTGTGACGTGCGGTCGGAGATTGTCATTGCCACTTTGAGGCTGCTCCGCCGGCAGCGCCTGCCGCAGCTGCGTTTCGTTATGACTTGATTTGTGCTTCACACAGTAATTCTGTGTCACCTACAAAACTAGCCTCATCCAGCTCCCCATATTCCATCTCACCGCCTCGTGCATGCGTATGTGGGGTTGCGCAGGAGTTTTTTCCGTACGCGGGTCCGCTGGATTTCCCTTCTGCCTAGCCATAGAAATCCTAGTTTTAAAAAGTGATGCACACCAGCCCACCGAAAAACTGTGGGCCTCAACACTAAAAGGAATGAGGCGGACGCACAAAGCGACTAGCCAGCACTAAGAAAGTAAGCAAATTCGTGGCCAGTTCTTTTTCTAGGTCCCCGTTTTAGTTTTACATCTTACGATCCTACGTAGCACAAGTTCACGATGAAGACTGTTTGACGTCCTGTCCAAGAAGCTGCGAAGGTGTGCAAGAACCCAAGAAGCTTTGCCAGAACGTGCACAAACAAACACACACGCCTTTTAGAGTCGTGAAAGCACTGTGCCACTACTGTACGTAATTCAGGAGAATCGGCTGCGAAACCGTGGCTCCGAGGACGAATACAAATATTTTGACTTTATCAACGTTGCTACGGTACACACAAAAGCTCCTGAAATGCACATGAGATGGAACGAATACTTTCCCGCTTTTGATGAAACCTTGCACTTCTCTGTTTACCGTATTTACCCGATTGTAACGCGCACTTTTTTTCCGAGAAAATAGGCCGAAAAATCGCATGCGCGTTAGAATCGGATACAAAACTGAAACTGCCGACACAGCGGAAATTTCGTCCCAGCCATCGCCATCGCCCTCTCAAGATGGCGCCAAAGCTTTTAGCAATGATTTTCCGGACGCAGTAAGCCTAGGCGTATAGGCTTTTCTATCGGCGTTTACACAAATCGTAAAACCGTTTCACTTGCGCGCTTGATAACAGCAATGGCAGCAGCGGCTCCCACGCGTTCAAAACGAGGTCGGCTGAAGCGCGCACGTCTGGAGAAGCTCTCGGGACGGGCGTGCGAGGCGCAGGCCACGATTCCATCGACCATGGTTGAACGTTCATTCAGAAGTGTGACATCGCGAACGTGCTTGAAGGCACTGAGGGCGAGATGTTGTGGTCAGCGGAGAGCAACGAGGAGTGAGATTACTTCGGGAAATAAATCGCCCGTTTCTCTCGCATTCCTTTGTCTGGGTCACAAAGTCCCGTGCGCGTTTCAATCGGAGGTGCAGGTTTTTTCGTTTTTTTTTTTTGCCAGGAAAATCGGGTGCGCGTTAGAATCGGGTAAATACGGTACTTTTTTTCGTGAATGGCTGCTTATCACTCGGCTTTTCTAAGACTTTGCTTGCAGCATACGAATGATGTGAGCATATTTCAAGAACATAAGGACATTTTAAATGCTATAGTATTAGTCTGGGAATAGATAAACATTTAAAAGCAACTTGTTTTTTAATCACATGTATTAAATCTCTTTTGCGAGATTTCAAGGCATCAACTGAGCCACAGTCTTTATAAACACGGCCGTAATTCTAGCGTAATGTCGAGTTAGCGTACTAAATTCGAATTTTTCTGGTTTGTGGGGGAGGGGGGTCTTGTACGCGCTCAAAAACGTGCATATTTCGAGTAACGCTGCAACGAAATAATGCGCCAGGTGGTGCCGGAAAGCGCCGAGAAGTGCTCACAGAACTCCCAAAGCAAGGAAAGTAAGACCTTTTCATGTCAACAGTGTTCCTCTTCAAAATGGCGGCCGTCTTTCCGGGGAACCCGCGCCTTGCTACCGCCAGATCGGTCGGACACCTTTGAATGGATGAACGACGAGGGAAGAAATGCACAATAAATATGAGATCCGCTGGCAGCTCACCTGCATTCAACTCGCTGCGGGGTACGGAACCTGCAAGCAGAGAACAGGAAAGGTCCGAAAGGGAAGGGCCGAAAGGAATAAAAAAAAGGGAAGGGTTTTTTTTATCGTTGCTAGGGTTTGCCGCGCACAAAACACACCGCTCACACTGGTATGTCGTCGTGCGGCGTCCGAGGGCTGAGTCTCTGTAGGAACGGTGACGCAGAGAGGCAACCTCTCGAAGTCGTGAGCCGTTCACGGCGATTCCGAGCCTCGGGGTTGGTTGGTACGTAGATGGGAAGATACTGACGAGGGGGCCTGCGCTCGACGGCCCCACGCAGCAATGTGCACACCGCAAGGCAAGAGGTCAGAGCCCAGGGCTGCGGCCGCATGGCTGGCGGAGACCGCAGTCCCGAAACCACCCGGGCGGACGAAACGTAAACATCTCCACAGAGCTCGGCGGCTGTGATCTACTATCCATGGTGTAGTACCGGTCTCATGCTTTTTATAATAACTTCGAAACAGAAGTAGCTACGTTTATTTGGTTACAAGGTAGCCGCTTGCCAATAGAGAGTGAAAAATTAATGCTTTTATTTGGGGGGGAGCTGCGTGGGGGGGGGCGGACGGAACGGCTCCTAGGAATGCGCAAACCTTTCCCCAAGCGACGAGGCAGACTGGAACGTCGCAAGTTCCCGTCCAATTTTGAAGGCTGTCTGATTACACTCCACTTTTTAGGGGCGAAGCTCCTAAAGCCATGGGTCTGTCCATCCCTTGTGTCTCGTGGTACGTGACCGCCGCATGCTTTCGGAGATGTCGCAAAGTGGGCCGTGTTAGAACCGGCTGCAACCGGCAGCGCAAACTCGGCGGGAGCGCGAGCTTGTCTGCGTTCGCCAACGGAGAGAGAGAGAGAGATAATACTTTATTTCCTTTCAAAAGGGAAGGGGAAACGGGGGTGGCGGGGAGGCTAAGAGCCGCCTCGTTCCAGGCAGCTTCTGGTGGCCTTCAAGATGAAGTCCGCCAGGCTCCTCTGCTCCTCCAACTTGGTTGCAGTAGTCAGCCACTCTCTAGTGTGATGTGCCCTAATTGGCTTGGTGTCTGGGCAGACCCACAGGATGTGGGTTTGATCCTGCGGTACCTTACAGCGTGCACACTTGGGAGGGGTGTGTGGTTTGGTTTCTGTACAGGTGAAGTAGAGCTGGTGTGAGAAGCGTGTTTGTCTGGGCTTGACGAAGGGTAACCTGTTCCTGCCGGGTCAGTCTGGGATGAGGTGACGGCAGGCGTCTCATCGGGTAGGTAGGTCTTTAGTGTGAGGGTAGGAGGACTAGGGTTCTGGACTTGGTCACTGATGTCGGGAGCCCGGAGAAGGGTTTCGCGGGCGAGCAGGTCAGCTCCTTCATTCCACGACATGCCAGTGTGCCCAGGGATCCAGTACACCCTAACTGGTCCTTTGACGGCAGAAAAAAGGGGTACCGCATTTGGATGGCTAGTGTTTTGGCCCAAAAGAATGCATGCTTTTTTCGAATCGGTGTAAATATACTAGGCTCGGATTGGTGAGCTGCTGCAAGGGCTATGGCGAGAATTTCCGCCTCCTCCACTGTGTGGCAGTTGCGGAGATCAGTGTTCGTTTCTCCTTTGGTGGTCACGTAGGCAATCGCACACATGTTGCCTCTCTTGGCCGCGTCGGTGAAGACATGAGTATTGTTCGGATCTCTTGCGATCTTTTTGCAAAAGTAGCTGGCTCGAATTTTTCTGCGGGTGGGGTTTTTTTCTACATCCATATGCCGTGGGATTGGGGCTACGTGTAGGTGCTGCAGAACGTTTTGCGGAATAGGGATTGCATCGCATCGGTTCCTCCGGTTTGGGTTATATCCCAATTCAGTCATGATGAGGCGGCCTGCTTGGGTGGATTCGAGTCGGCGTAACTGATTATATCTGTGCACTGCGATGACTTCTTCAACCTTGTAAACTGTTCCCGTAGCATCCAGGCTTTCATTTTTAGTGTTGATGGGAAGGCCTAATGCTAACTTCGTGGCTTTCCTGATTAGCGTATCAAGTCTATTTTCAAGAGTTTTGTGAGATTAACATAGGGTATTTGGTATCGAATTCTACTGGTGATGAGTGCATCCCGTAGTTTGAGAAGGTCTGCTTCCTTCAAGCCCCGGTTTTTGTTAGCGACCCTTCTCATCATGTGGAGGGTTTGCTCCCCTTGCTTGAGTATGTGGTTGACTGCTTTGTGTCCACCTCCGTCTGCCTGTATATGAAGTCCAAGGATTTTGATGCTGGATTGCGGTTCGATTGGTTTGCCTTGATGTGTGAGCCGCACAGTGGGCGGCTTCCACCGCGGGTTGTGTACGAGGAGAAGTTCTGTCTTTTCGGCGGAGCATTCAAGTCCGATCCTCTTCGCGGAGTCCTCTACCGCATATAGTGCGTTTTGAAGGTTGTCCTGAATTTGTCCCGCGTTGCCTGAATTGGTCCAGATTGTGATATCGTCGGCGTACAAAGAATATTTCATATCGGGAATTGCGGCGAGGGCTCTATGAATTTTTAGCATTGCCAAGTTGAAGAGTGTTGGCGACAGGACAGATCCTTGAGGAATACCTCTCTGGGGATGAGAAATAGGACCTGATCTGTACTCGCCGACACCAATGGTAAGTTGTCTTCCACGCAGAAAATCTGCGACATACCGGTATAGGTGGTGGCCACAACCTGTATGTTTTAATTCTTCAAGCATGGCGTCGTGATGAACATTATCGAATGCTTTTTTGAGGTCGATGGCAAGAATTGCTTTAAGTTGGGCTAAGCTAGGGTCTTTATGGACATCCTCGTATATTCCCGGGGCAGAGTGTCTTGAGTTGAAAGTTTGCTACGGAATCCGATCATGTTGTGCGGTAAGATGTTATTACACTCGAGGTGGTGTTGGAGCCGTTTGAGGACCATGCGTTCCATTACTTTTCCCACGTTAGACGTGAGAGTAATGGGTCGAAGGTTGGTGAACTGGATGGCCTTTCCGGGCTTGGGGATAAAAATCATGTGCCCTAGTTTCCATTCTGAGTAGGGCTTGTCCCTTCCAGATTTTATTGATTTCGACTAGTAGGGTCTCCAAGTCTTCATCTGCAAGGTTTCGGAGGTGAACAGTAGTAATTGTATCCGGGCCAGGAGCCTTATTGCCCTTGCATTGGCGTAACGCTGCCCGAAATTCCGCCATAGTAAATTCAGTGTCAAGTTCCTCATTGTCCGGTCCTGTGTAGTCAAAGTAGTGCGGTTGGAATCTTGGAGCTATGTATTGACTTTTTGATATCCTCTAATAGCGCACGTGCACTGCGAGGGGGAGATCACGCAAGAGATCACGCCACGAACGCAGGCAGTCGTTCTCGGAGATCGAAAGAGACGCAGGGACCTTTGTTCGTTTTCTCTCGTCTTGTTCGGGCACAAGTTCGCCCTAAATAAAAAGTTCTTTCTTTACCGTTGTCTCCCATCCTACGTGACAAATTGTGGTGGAGGTGCGGGGTAGTCCTCGATGGCGCGGGGTCTTTCACCAGGTCTGGGCCTGGGAGCACTGACTCCGAAAATAAAAGTTGATTTGTACAATGTACGCACACAGTCTTACGTCTTTCTTAATGATGTAATGGGCGAACTTTCACGGGAGTCACGGTTACCGATGATCTTCCCCTCTCGAGCTTCGCCCCACTTATCATCATTTATTTCGTGGATATGGCGTGATTTTCTTTTTGTTGCATTTCGGCGACGCGCGCTAGCACGGGTAGGCGCCCTTTAGTTTTGAAGCATCAAATCGCCGAGAATACGCTGAAACTGAACAGTTATGATGCAGCTTTCGTCGAAGGGCTATCGTGTAGCTATATCTACGAAATGTATAAAATGTAGCTATATCTAAGAGAAATGTATAATACGAAAATGACATGGTCCCTCGAAAATGCGGTTCACAAGAGGTTGCAAGTTGTGAGACAAGCTATAAATCTGTATAAAATGTCGTATTCATTGAACCGTGACTTGCACAAAACAACGTAGAAAAACATTTCTACTCTGCAAGCGCAAGCCAAGCGAGGAAGAATGATTGAAAAAGATGATTTCCAGGTACCGGTTAGAGGGAGAGCTTGTCATGTATGTCTCAAGAGCCTTCGCTGTTCACGGGCTTGACTGCCGGTGTACCAGGCGTGTCTAGCAAGGGAATCGGTCGACTCCATTTTTATCAACACCCTGGGTAATAATTGTGCGGAAGTGCAAGCTGAGATATTCATTTCGGTAAATGGCCGGATAAAAACTCGCGCAGCTCACGCTCTCAGTAGCGTCGTTAAACATACTGTCTGGCTCTTCGGTTTCTACCCGCAGCGTTGGCTCAGCCCAAAAGATGCGAATTCAATCCCGGCCGTGGTGGTTGCTTTTCCAACGAAGGCGAAAAGCCAAAACGACCGTTTTTCGAGAGCGGCGCGTGTTAGGCTCATCCGCTCAAAATTAATCTGCAGCCCTCCAGTACAGCGCACCTCATATGCCAAGTGCAGGTTTCGATATGTTAAGCCTCAAAAATATGAAAGAAATAGAAGCTCTTGGGTTTCTCTTGTGTTTAGTCCGCGCTGCGAAAAGGGGCAAAAAATATGGTTGCAGATCAGCTCAGCTAAGCTTGGATATGCAAAGAGGCAAGCTCTTGAAGTCGTGAGCCGTAAACGGCAATTCGGAACCTAGGAGTTTGTTGGTACGTAGATGGGAAGATACCGATGAGGGCTTAGTCTGGTCGAATTTTGGTATCGCTTGTTTAACCTTTGATTTAGCTGTATTGCCGACCACGTATCAAAGCCGTTCAGTGCCGTGCAACGCTCACAGAGGGACGCCGGTCGAACACGCTGTTCGGTAGGGCGAGCGCGACGTTCATTCAAAGCGATTACCTGATCGGCCGCAGCGGCGGCGGCGGCGCCCAGTCGTGCGCCGCAGAACGACGCAAAACCTGGCCATGTGCGCGTCGACAACAGCGTGCCCGGCGAATCACGCGATGCACTTCGAAGGGTGTGTCGCCGTGGGTGGGTCTCCGGTCAAAAGATTAACTTCCGCATCCTCCGCGAAACCGCTGGACGAAAGTAGTAAAGCTTTGCGTTAAAAATGGCCGAAGAATATGGTACTCCCTCAAGCGAAAGTTGTGCGCAGCGCAAACTACGTACGGTGGCGCATACGGCGGCGCGAGTTACGGCGGCACGTGCGGCGGCGCGAGCTACTGTGCTGTTGTAATCTCGGAGCGCATCGCAGCCGGCGAGCATGTTGTTGTAAAACGTGTTTAAACTTCCCGCGCAAATGCCACATGCTTCGGAAGACCCACGCAACGAGGACGCCGCATGATCGATGTACCTGCATGACGCAGCGCGTGCTGGGTATTTGGCGCACATGATCAGCGTGCTACTCGCCGGACGCAGTTTGGCCGTACTTTCATCCTGCGATTGCGAGCGGCCTCATCTTCCAAGGCCACTCTTCGTCCTCTATGCTATCTTATAGCGCGTCGCTGCCGTGGAGCCCCTCGCGCCGCCTTGGCATACCGCCCTCCAATTACCTTTCGCCACACTTTCTTTGTCCGTTTTCCTTCTGTTTGCGGTGTTCACTTCGTTCCCTCGGCTAAAAGCCCGGCGCTGCCACTAAACCACCACAGTGCACGCTTTAGTGATGCGTCCTACAACAGTGCAAGGGGGTGTGTGAGTGAGTGAAGACGTTATTGAAATCGCCTGCTTTGGTGTCCCTAATGGAGCACCATGACTCGGCCTATGTCATCCTGTCTAAGACCCTTTGCTGGACAGCCGCCTCTTTACTCCCTTCGAGGTCCTTCAGCCGCCCCTAATGGGGGGCCGAGCCCTCTCGGCTTTCGACCGGAATGTGCCTTTCAAGGGACTCCAGGACCAGTCAGACCGCCTGTGGTTGGTCGTCCTTGTCGATGCTCCGCGCCGCAGCCTCGAACAACGCCGCGGTAGTTGTTGCTGTTGGCGCTTCGCTGGGCCTTGCCGTATAGTCCCACAGCAGGTGAGCCACCCTGCTACGCGCACTGTGACACACCTTGCACGTGTCGTCTTCGTACTGTTCGGGGCACACGTGTTTCATGATGACCGGGGTCAGCAGCGAACCCGTCTAGATTTTTCTGTAAACCACCGCCTGTTCTCGAGACGGACTCGGGTTGGGTGGCGCCATTCTCCTCCTGCTTAGCCTTTAGTGCTTTGTTATATCGTTAGATGTACCCAGTCTATTCTTGGTCCTGAGCGAACGCGCTGGACGCTCGCCTTTCCGGCGAAGCGCACCTCGAGTTCACACAAGTGCAACCGTCGACAGCCGCAAGCGGTGTTCTTAGGTAGGTATTCACACACGCTGCGTCGGTGCGCGGATGTGGCAAAACCACAAATATGGTAGTATCATGAGAACAAAATTTCCTGATGTACCTTGTGGCTGCAAGCGAGGTAAACTATGCTGATGACTCTGTTTGGGTCGGTTAAACCGCCTTTGAAAGTAATCTGCAGATAGTCTACTTCAGCACATGCGCTTATGCTCCTTAGGACGGGAAAGACAGAGAAAAAAAAAACATACACGGGAATTATGTCGCACTTACAAGTTTCTATATCGGTGAAATAAGTATACCGGCCACAAACTACGTGAAGTAGCTGCTCAAACGCTGCGGCCTGACATAGGGTCCGTTATGTGCCACCCCATTTTAAGAGCCATAAAATAAAGAATTGTGAAAATAAAAATGGTGGACCATCGAAAGTCTCGGCTTCTCCAGCGTGCTCATTCTAGAACAGGAAGAGGATAGGTGTCGCAGAAAGCCTAGGGGACCCGGGTGCAAAATGACCAAGTCACGCAGCTACGGCGAAACGTTTCAATGCCGTGCCATTGCGACATGCTGTTTTGTCGCATGATGTTTTGATGTTTCGCTGTTTTGGCGTCATGCCATTTTGTCGCTGCATTTCTTTGCCGCGGTGCCATTTTGTAGCGTGCTCTGTTGGCGCAGTGGTGTTACGTCAGTGCTCTTTCCTCGGGTGACCTTTTGACGCGTGTTTTTTTGACGGTATGCTGTTACATTATCTTTTACTTTCCTTAATGCCGCCCTTCGAGTCACACGTCGCCTGTACCCTAGTGCATTAATATCAGCGATGTCAACCTCGGCCCTCAGTGGTTTTTCCATGTTGGTCGTGACCTCACACTAGGTGAACAAAGTGATCCGCAATAATGCAGTCCAAACGTTTTTCGTCCCGGGCGGAGGGAGGAAATCGAAAGTGTAACTCAGGAAGATTTCAAAGATGTATATACCATTTCGGCATCGACCAAACCCTCGATTGCTCCCGAGGTACAAGATATTTTTCCTCCATCGACCTCGGTGAGAACGAGAATACTGCTGACAGCATAAATTAAAACCTAACCGCAATTACTGAGTCAACAGCGGCTAATGGAGAAACATCTGTAGGAAACAAACTGGAAAACCAACTCAGCAAATCAAGGAACTTAATTCGAAGTGGTCAGAAGTAATTTTCGAGTAAAGGCGACCCAAATCAACTAGCGGTGCTGTTAAAAGTGATAAACAGAAGTAAAACAAATGAAATTCATGCGTACAACATGGCGGCCATCGACGAAACATAGGACAAAGGAGGAAGGTTGAAGACAACAATGAGGAACCTGGCTTTTCGCAGAAACAGAATGTGCGCACTTAGAGATGAACAGGGTACCATTACGCACAATATAGGCGATATAATAAAATTCGTGGACCGCCTCAGCACCAGGCTATACCCCAGCGACGTTGGACAGGGGGAAACTACCGAGCCTACAAGCTTTGCTTGCGATGCTCCACCAGTAATGAAAGAGGAATAACCAAAGGCAATTAACGGCGTGAAAAGAGGGAAAGGTTCTGGCGACGGAGGCATAACCACAGACCTTCTAAACGAGGGTGCACATATAATAGTATGAAAGCTTCCTAAACTATTCACAGAATGTTTAAGGACTGCAGGAGTACCAAAAGCCTGGAAAAAGGCCAACATAGTTTTTGATTTGATTTGATTTGATCTTTTATTTCTTGGCAAAAACCAAGGAGAGGCTGAGCCTAAAGGCGAACGTGGCCTGACAGAGGCCTCAGCCACCCGATTTACAGCGTACATAACAACACGTCTGTTCACAAATCTAAGCATGATAGCACAATCGTAATAGAGAAATAGCGCAAAGCAAAGTCATTACTACACTTCTTGTGTAATATACAGAGCATAGGTCTCAAATTCACAAAGGGATCACAATGTACACATAAACGCAGTAATTCGTACGCATGAACTTTCATCAGTTACACTACTAGGTCACAAATACGTATGAATGTATTTTGTGTGCAATTGTTTTTAATTTCTACCTTTAGGGGAACATGTAGACATATACTTCGATCCCTTAATTATATATCAGTATTGCGGGCGTTTTGCTTAAGTAACACTTTTTTGACCTGTTTTTAAACGTAAGTTCACTGACGTCGAAGTTTATTTTTTCTCCTATTTTATTTAATATTTCAGTTCACTGGTACAGGAAAGATTGCTCACCATAGTTCATTCTTACTTTTGAAGTGTGCCGTATTGTATGCCTGAGACGATAGCTAGAAGATTTATTGTTGACTTGATTGTGCGACTTTTGCTTCTAAATGGTGTGCAGAACCTTCATGTAATAGATTTGGTCAGCTCGAAGCATTGAATATTCCGTAAATAAAGAACTTGCCCTCAAATCTGCCTAACAGCCACGATAATCTAAATATATGCGCAAAATTCTTTTTTGCAATACAATGAGCGTGTTATAATTAGTTTTAGTTGTAGTCCCCCACACCAAAATCCCGTAGCATAGTTTCGAATAAATGAGAGCATTGTATAAGTTTTGTTTCAACCATAGTGGTATCAAATGGCCGATTTTGTATATGAAAGGATAGGTGAGCAATATGTGTATTCCACGAAAGTTGTTCTTAAAACCAAACACCTAAAAACTTCTGTTCTGTCACTCGGTTTAACTTGGTTCCGTTGAATATAATGGGGATTTCTTTCTGGACATTTTTATTGTACGGCCTAAATATCATGTAAGTTGTCTTTGTAGCGTTAAGTTGCAATTTATTATCTAATCACCAATTTGATAATTGTTCCATGTAAACATTTACCATTGAGTGAAGTTTAATTATATTATCAGATGTGAAGAAAACGTTAGTGTCATCCGCATACATTACAAGTTCTTGTGGCCCTTCTATATTTATGATGTCATTTACATAAACTATAAATTGATTGATTGATTGTGGGGGTTTAACGCGCCGACGCAACGCAGGCGATGAGGCGCGCCGTAGTGGAGGGCTCCGGATTAATTTTGACCACCTGGGGATCTTATAACGTGCGCCGAAATTCGTACACACGGGCGTTTTTGCTTTTCGCCACTATCAGAAAAGCGGCCGCCGCAGCCGGGAATCGAACCCGCGACTTCGTGCTCAGCAGCGCTACGCCTTAGCCACTGAGCCACCGCGTAGGGTTCATAAACTATAAACAGTAACGGACCTAACATGGAGTCTTGCGGGACACCTTGTTTTAGCTCTAATATGTCTGATGCAATGGAGTTTTGTTGAACAAAATGCTTTCTTTCAGTCAAATAGCTTTCTAAAAGGTTTCCTGCCACGCCACGTATTCCATACCTCTCCAATTTATTTAGCAAAATATTATGATCTAAGGAATCAAATGCTTTTTTAAGGTCTAAACACAGTCCGATTGTGAAGTGCCTGTTTTCAATGTTTCCAATTATTTTACCTTTAATGTACAGTAATGCTTGCTCTGTTGATTTAGATTTCTGGAAGCCTTATTGATACATGGAAATTACATTGTGTTTAAGAAAAAAAGTCGATAGTCTATTATAGATTACTCCCTGAAATACCTTCGAAAACACTGTCAGGACAGATATTGGTCTGTAATTTGATACATTGTCGTGTGTTCATTTTTTATGAATCGGCGTCACTCTAGCACCTTTAAGTTCCTCAGGAAAAACACGGGTGGACAGACATAGATTAATAATCTACTTGAAAACGTCACTTAGTTCTAGTGCCACGTTGCGTAATCACACTCGATAAAAACCTGTCAGCTCTTGCAGCTGCATAATTATTTATTTTTCCGAAAAGGTCCCGCACTTCGGTATCGTTCGCAGGTTCCAAAAAGATACAGCTGGACAATCGTGGAATGCCAGTCGCGCAGCGGCCGCCGTTATGCGTGTATGTTGTGTGCGCACCAGCATCAATAAAAGGAGTATTCATACAGTTGGCTAGCTGAAGGCTCTCTACCCGCGCTCCATTTAAATGCGTTAATTGCGGCTGTGGTATTGTTTTTCTACTTGTAATTTTGTTAACAGTGTCCCAGACTTTCTTAGGCTGGCCTCGTATGTGGAAAAATAGCCGTTCGTAATATTTGCTTTCGCTCTCTTTAAATCGCTCTGTAGCTTGTTTCTAACCTTTTTGTACCCCTTGCGTATTTCGGGATCCTTCGTTTTTATAAAATTGTGTAACATAGCATTTTTCTTTTTTATGCGTTTATACAGATCTGGATCCACCCAGGGTTTTCGCACCTCTTTGGTTTGTTTACTTCAAGGTTGTAGAGGAAAGATTGCATCATAGCATTCTCCTATGGACTGCAGGAAAACAGTACAAGTGATATTAGCATCGCTCACCCGATAGACGATTTCCCAATCTAACGATTCCACTAGTTCTCGGAAATGTTCGATTGTGCGATTGTTGATATTACGGAAAAAGCGCGGTTGAGGGGATAGATCATCTATAACAGAATGAGTCTCGATAAAAAAAGAAAACTGGGAAAATGATCACTGATATCCACAGTCAGAACTCCTGTCGATATATCACAATCACAAAAATTCGATATACGGACATCCAAAAGTGTGGCACTGTTAGTGTCAATTCTAGTTGGTAGCATTATGTGATTAACACAACCTTGACAAGATAACAAGGCTTTCAGTTGAAGAGACGCTCCTTATTCCAAGGTCATATCGATGTTCAAATCACCCATTATAGTGCACGATTCATTGCGCGAACAAGCATATGTCAATAACCGCTCCAAGAAGGTGTAAAATGTTATTTTGTTACCCGCAGGAGGTCTATAGATTACACACAGAATCATTTTCCGTACGTGAAAAGCCAAGCATTCGAAATCATCGGTAATTTCCGAAAATAATTTAATACCCATGAAACTAATGGTGTCCTTTATGTATACACCTTACGCCTCCGCCTCTTTTCTTTTCCCTTTTCAGGTGCATTGAACGGTACCCGTCTAGCAGTGGTATCGGGTCACTCCTCGTCAATAAAGTTTCAGTAAGAAATAAGATGTCTAATTTACGTGGAATTGAGTGTAATAACATATCCAGTTCATCTATCTTAATTCTGAGACTTCTCATATTGATATGCATACTAGAAAATGAGTTATGATTTGAAAATTCTGCGTTTAAACTCTTAATATCATAATAATTCCCGTTTTCTTTTGAGCTTTTCATACCAGATTGTGGAATCAGATGCTTAGCTAGAAATTCGCACGCCGTTACTTACTTGTTGCAGGGAATCGATTTTGGACTCAAACACTAAACGTATTAAAGGCACCCCTTCGGCGACAGTTATACCTAAAAAACAGTTGGAGTATCCTAGGAAACCAAGTTTGGAAGGATCACTTTGTAACAAAAAAAAATTTCCATGTACTGCAACGTACGTAGGTTATTCCTGTAATTAGATGTGCACACGGGTGAATATGAGGACTTGAGGTGGGTTTCACAGCTAGGTCTACTCGGTTCTTCGCTAGGGGAGCTCCATTTGAACCAGAATGCGCTGAAGAATCTCTTTCTTCTTCTGGAGGTACACCGGGCACTGAAAAGACGTCATGGTATAGTAGGTGTCCTCTTCGGTTACGTCCAGCAGCTCAAGGCAGGAGGCACAGCACTCTTCTGCGTTGCAGTGTTTAAAGTAGTGTCTTCTTGCACACCGCACACAACGAAACTCTGCCTTGTCGGCCGGGCAGTAGATTTTCGTGTGTCCGATACTTATACACTTCACACACCTTGGCACAAACGTATTATCGAAGACCGGACAGCGTGTCCAGCCGACGTAAAGATGCTTCCTTTCTTTCATTTGCTCATACGTTTCTTTCCAGTTTTGATGACCGCTGTTCTTCCGGATTTTTCCTTCCACGTCTTCATGAGTTCAATGTGTTCTTTTCCAGCATTGATGTTGTTTTGTCCCACTATCCTTTCGACGATTTCTTCTTCTTCGATGTTATCCTCGATGCCGACGATCTTGAATTCCGGTAGTTGCACCCGTGGCTTTCTTGCTGCTACGTCTCTTATGTTCTTGTCCTTGGTTATGTGCTCTTAAAGTCGTTTCAGCCCTTCTGCGGATGTAGAAGACACAATCACTCCTTCCTTGCTTTGGCGGAGCTTGACATTCCCGAGGCCAAGATGGCAAGGGTCGACGTTCCTTTTAATCATGTTTTCTAGTGCAGCTGGTTTTAGGTTGGCTGCAGTTAGAATAAGTGCTCCTGTGGGTTGCTCTTCTGTCGTTTTCGCTGGTTCGAAATTTTCAACTGTGGGGGCCTTCTGTAATGCCTTGCTGTCTTCCACAGTGTGTCTTTGACCTTGTGCTGCCAGGGCCTCAGTAAGTCCTTCCACTTTGCCTCGAAGTCGGCAGTTCTCCTCCACCATGTCGAGACACACCTTTCGCATGCTGAGGAAGTCCTCTAATAACGAATCTGTTAAAGATGCCATTCTTGTGTTTTTGTTGCATTGGACTCCAGGATCAATAAATTTCTTTATGACTCTCCTTTCTACTTCTTGAAGTCGTTCCCTCAGCGTGGAAGCCTCTTCACCCTCTCCTGAGGTATCCAAGGGTGCGTAGTTCTCTGCAGTGTTTTAATCGTCATGTTTGTATTCTTTTTATAAAATAAACTTTCACTTTCAACGTCCTGGTTCTGCATGCCTTGGGCCGTGGCCGTAGCACAGTGAGACAGCTCATTCATTTTTGTTGTCGTTTTGTATTTCGAGCACTTGGTTTTCTGTCCCCCATCTCCTCCATCTGATGCCCCTCCGTTGTTCTTGCTTGGGCTGTCGAAGCACCATGGAGTGGGCTCACTGTTCCCGTCCTCGTAATCTATCTGTTAGCATCGTCAGTTCTGCACTTTCTTTGTCTCTTTTCCCTTGTTTTTTTCTTTTACTTCTTTTCATTTTGCGAAGTCTTCTCGTTTCCTTCAGTTGGGTTAATTTGCTGCCTCCTTAAGTCACTTCTGTCCTTTTCCTGCCAAATTTGACGGAACCGTATTCCTGGTCTAGCCACGCTGTTTCACAAACAAGGCTGCGCCTATGTTTGTTTATAGTGCCTAGTTTGTTTAAGAGCGAATGCTCTTATAAGCGACCCCAAATCCATCCCCGCCGGCGTCGGCGGGGGGGTCCGCGTGCTCTTTAAAGAAAGAACAGCATCCGGCGCCAGGTTTCGTTTCAAGGACTTGCGGGCGCAGCGCGAGCGCTACCGACCAAGCCACAGACACGACGGTGATATCAGTGTTAGACGCCCCTTATATCTTTAACGCATTCAAACTACGTCGTCAGCGCGGGCGTTGGCGACTCAGCGGCGTTATAGCGGCTTGATAACTGCGTGGTGTTCACGTGATACTACAAACCCGATGGAAGAGATGGAAGAGAAGGCGGCGAGGGGTGGCTTCGGGGGCCGAGCGCAAGCCCCGCAAGCGGGCCGAAACCGTGCATTCGCACTTTCACATTCTCCCCTCGGGAAATGCGGGGGAATTTTTTTTGTTTTTCTCTCAGGCGTGCATGACGACTTTTTGGGCTTTTTCTCGTTTTCTGAGGCCGGTTTTCGTGCAATAAACGTCCACAGAGGGTCTTCAAGCTCTACAATTCCTCATTCGACCATTTCGCAACGTTTGCGTATAGTTTTCAGCGTCGAAAATACGTTTTCTGTCGCGCAGACGGCGGTATGACACAGAACCTAGGTTTATTTTGCTGTTGATGCAATATTGCTGTTGATGCAAAGAAAATTGACGCTCACCGCCTGCTATTCTTGTATTCTTCACCTTTGGAGAGTCTTCTCCCGGGATGTTCTCGTTGTTTCCTTGTTCCGCGGGCGAGTTGTGGTCTCTTGTACGTGCATCGCCCAGGGATGTCAATTCCTGCGATGCTTTCACAAGAAGTGAAAGTGACAGAAACATCTTTACAACTACAGACCCATCAGACTTCTGTCGGTTGTATACACGCTGTTTACCACGATAGTAGTTAGCCAATAAACGCCAGCCTAGACTTCCAAAAGGCCAAGGAACAGGCTGGGTTCAGAAAAGGATACTCTAGAATGGACCATGTCCATGTCTTCAAGCAAATCATTGAAAAATACCTAAAGGGTAATAAACCACTTTACATGATATTTAGAGACGATGGAAAAGCGCTCGATTCAGTAAGCAACGCCGCATTGATGGACCGCCTTAAAGGACCAAGGAACACAGAGGACCTGCGTAAATCCTAGACGACATATATGAGGAATGCACGGGAAGAATGACCCTTCACATGCAAAGTGATGAATTCCCTTTCGAAAAGGAGTGTGACAAGGAGATACCATCTCACCAAAACTGTTCACAGCATCTCTGTAGAGTTTATTAAGGAGGCTTGACGGGCAAAACGTAGGCTTACAAATAAACGGCGAACACTTGAGCCATTTAAGGCTTGCCGACGACATAGTCTTACTGAGTGAATATGTGAAACATCTCCAAAAATGATTGAGGAACTGTAATCAGGGAGCTCCGCTGTGGGGATAAGGATAAATATTCATAAAGCTTAGGTGCGGCTAAATAAGCATGCGGAACGCGACGTTTTCAGCATAGGGTATGAAACACTGGAACAAGCGCAAGAATTTAACTACCTTGGCCAGACCAATGCTGACCCAAACCACGAGAAAGAAATCCGGCGCAGAATATGACTGAGTTGGGGTGCGCTCGGCAAGCACTCGCCAATAATGATGATACCACTACCCATAAAGAGAAAGGTATTCAACCAATGCGTTCTGCCGTTGATGTTATACGGTGCGAAAACTTGGCACCTTACTAAACATTTACAGAGCAAACTTGGGCCCGTCCAGTGTGCAATGGAGATAATAATATTAGGTGTAACGCTTAGGGACCGAAAAGGGGTACCGGTGTTAGAGAGCAGACTCAAATAGATGATATAATACCTCAAGTTTAGAAAACGAAATGGTGTTGGGCTGGTCATATGGTACGACGAATGAACAACAGGTGTACCACAAGGACAACAGAATGGACACCGATAGACGGGACTAGAAGAAGAAGAAGGCCATTAACTGGATGGAGAGATGAAATCAGAAAATTCGGAGGCAAAGAATGGACTGGGTCAGCACAGGGCAGATACGGATGGGGGTCTATGAGGGATACCTTCGTCCTCCAGTGAACCTACAGAGAACTAGAATATTCTAGTTCACTCTAGTGGACCTGAATAGACTGTTGATAATGATAATGAAACAGGATCTTGCTTTTGCATAAAGTTACGTTTCGGGGAGGAAAATATTTATAGGCAATAAAAATTGGCGGTATAGAAATGTGCCTGTGGATATATATGGGTGTATAGTATCCTTGAATTCAATTGATTTAGGAATCTCTGCATTTTCTGAGAGAGATGGAGAGAGAGAGAGAGGTACTTTGTTTTAAAGAGGTAAACGCAGAGAGCTTTGCCGACTCGAGTTCACCGACATGCGGCTGTGCGGAAAAGGGAGGAGAGGGAAAACGGCAGTAGGTGGAGTTCAGAATAGCATTTAATAAAAAAATAACGGAACAAAAATAAAATAGTGTTTTGTCAGGACATTGAGCTAACAGTTTCTTTTAGTGAAGGTAAAGCTGGCCCTCTCCCTGTACTCAGTTCGATTTTATATTGTTTCAATGTCTAGGCAGGATAGTTCTGTGATTGGCGAGGCAAGGTTGATGTGGCGTGGGTGTAGCAAGACCGGACGCATGCAAACAGCAAAATATAAGCCTGGTACCGCTGCAAGAATAGAACAATTCCACCCTATAATTGCACGACAGCTACCTCGGCTACGGGTACTAATATTGTGGGCACCTTTACTAATCAAGCGCTTTAATGGCCAGCGCACAGTGCACGGAAACTACCCTAATTTCTTAATTTTGGTGCAAGACCTTCATGCCAGTGGCCTGGAATGAACAATAGCCAGCGAAGCATGCACAATGCGTTGTGTTGCAGGACACATGTCAGATAAGGCAGTTCTTCATTGCAGAGCAGCTGCGAACAGAACAGCATGGGTTGTGTCCAATTCCTTTTGAGTTTATTCTGCTCTTGAAACCTTCGATTTACGCCAGCAACTCCTGCAGGGCAGAATGTGCATCATTTGCTTGATGTACTTGAGCAAAGGATGATCTTCAATGATATATGTAGGAATGAGTTTCCGCGGGGGCTAAACGGAGAAGTTCCGACATAAGTTGCGCTGTGGCGAATGTGCCCCACATTTTTTAAATTGTCTATATCGACTTCATTTATTTGTTTCGCTTTTCCATACTCTATACATAAGCGTGACAAGTGGGTACGTAGAATAACATCGCAAATAAGGTCACACAAAAGGGCAAGGAGTTTCGAAGAACGAAAAATATAGAAGGTGGGAAAATGTTGAGTGGTGACCGAGCGCAAGCATTGACTAGTCTTTTCGGACTTGTGGGTATTATTCTTCCTTTGTGGCAAGAATTTGTCCTTTTACCCGACCATAGTTACTAACGAATAGATATGGCAATGGGGAACGCCCATTGGCCTACCTGGCCTCATTGAAATTGAGTGCCGGCTAGTGATTTATCATTGATACGTTTGCAAACAGCTAGTAAGAGGAAAAAAGATGAAAAACGGTAAAAGAAGGGGAAGGTAAAGAGAGAGCGTAAAGACGTGTGGCCAGCGCCACGACGCTATAGGCGATAGCGTTCGTTGACTTCACAAAGAGTAGTCTCTTGCGCTACAGTATGCTGTGCAAGTTCGTTGTTTTGAAGAAGCACAGGAGCGCTTTTGTGGCCTTGTGCATAGATGACGGTGAAGGCCAGTGGCCCAGGATTTTCTCCTCGGAGAACGGCTGCCGAGAATCGAGGTTCCGTAAAGTTGAGGAACACCCAAATTGTGAAGGGCTCTTGGGCGGTGGCGTGACCATATTCGTGAAAATGAGCGCGATCTCGTGGTTTTAAGTGCGAATGCACTTCTTAAGCGAGCCTGAAGCGTCCGCCGCCGTCCGCATAGCAACAGCTGCGGGTGCGCGCGCCCCTCGTCTTCCTTGGCAACGGGGGGAGATGGGCCCGCGCTGCCTGGCCGCTGACATGGCACATACCCACGTGGGGGATTGGCCAGGAATCTCCTCGTCTTCCTTGGCAACGGGGGGAGATGGGCGCGCGCTGCCTGGCCGCTGACATGGCACATACCCACGTGGGGGATTGGCCAGGAATCGGGCGTGAGAAGGGCTAATGCACCCGCTTAAAGGAGTACTGACACGAAATTTCAAAGCTGAGATCCGCTCTAGCAATCAAGTACAACGACAACACAAATAGGTGTCTGTGAATAAATGCATCTTTCTTTCTTTGTAGTTGTGTGTGTGTGTGTGATCTCTCTTTCGCGAACATTACCGAACCACGCAAATTCAACTCGTGCATTCGCCCTTTCACATTCTTCCCCTCGGGGAAATGCGGGGAATTTTTTGTAAGAAAACTAGCGGTACGGTGGCTGGATGATCATTTTGGCCACGGGGCGCGAGCAAGGTGGGGTGGCCTGGCAGGCAGCGCTCCAGCCCTCCAAGGAAAGGCAGTACCAGGAAGAGAGGGAAGTAAAGATGCGCTTAAAAGGCCAAAACGGAAGTGATCCGAACCTTTGTAGAGGGTAAGGAACTTTGGCCAGCATACTCGTTTTTCTGCACTTCTATTTTTTTGCTACGAAGCAGTATGTTCATACCCCCCCCGATTTCGTTCCGGTGAAGTAGATTTACTCGGCGCCGCTCCAGAGCTTTTCCTCGTCACCACCCACCGCATTATCACAGCTGCAATTCCCCTCACCACCATCGATGCCTCTTTCCCAAGTTGCGCTATCGGCTGACAACGGCGGCAGCGCCGTTATTAGATTATTGGGGAGAACCCACAGAAACGCCAATGGGCGTAAAGGTGACCGAATGCCGCCACCACCGTGGCCTCGATCGAAAGCCGCCTAAGTTCCACCTCGCTAAGTAGGTGTGAATTGAAGAGTCACGTGCCCGGCTGAGACGCCGGCGTGAGCCCATAATTCTTCTTCAACTTGAAAGCCTTTCGGGGCGACATTTTCGCCACTGTATTTCATGCCTAAGTATGCGCCCATCACCGGTTGCCGGTTTATGCCTGCACAGGTTGCGGGAGGGGGAAATGACTGGGGCGTGCACGCACAGCTGGGCTCCATGCCGCTGCCGATAATGCCCGTTGCGCTGGTTCGAGATTTAAACATGGAAGTCTCATGGCTCAACACTATTAACAAAAAAGAAGAAATCGATTTTGTAGAATTCAAATTTGGCGCCCTTCGAAGACCGCCTCATAGTCTCTACAATGGCAGAAAGAGGGCGCCAGGAGTCCGCTAGAAGTAGGAGTTCCTGTATAAACATCCCCCTCGCGAGGGGCACGATCAAATGTAGAGCATTTCCGGGGGCGCACGACGTTAAGTAGTTTGCGTTGCGTTAATGTTGTTGCACTTGTGGCAACTGCTGACGAGAAAGCGCTCGTCAGCAGTAATTTGAATGAGTCAACGATATAAGGCAAAGTTGGTAGCGTCCGATTCCGTGTCGGCTTTGTGGCGTAGTGGGAAGCGCACCATGTACATTGCGTTCTGCCCGCAGGGTCGAGGGATCGAAACCGGGCGCCAGATAGTATTTTTTTTATATAGTAGGGAGGGGTGCGGTGCGGACTACGGAGCCAACGCGGGTGACATCGTGAGTTAATGAAATGCTCTGCATTTAAAACGTGTCTAAGTCGAGGGAAATAATCGCTAAAAGTGAATTTTCACCCCATAAATTGGTCCACAATGTCAAGTGGATTGGTTCCACGCTGCAGTGTGGTTCCTTTAGAACTCCACAAACCGCCGCAATGGTATCGGCGTCAACTCTAGTCTATGACAGCACAAAAGTTGCTGGACAAAGCCCCGTGACCAGTTCGTGCGCTGCATATTGTCAGTTGTGTACGTGATATTTTATTATGTACCGGAGACTACTTTGGAGAGAGTGGTGTACACGTGAACGGATGGTGGGGTGGTCTTTACTAGCTCGGAGCAATGCACACAAAGAAGCCGTTGACTTGTTCAACAACATACATTTAATGTACACACAAAAAACCCTCAGGCAAAGCACTCAATATTTAAACTACACACCAACGATAAGCTCTCAAACCTCTAGAATCCCAAAATACAAATCACATACAAACCCCTAACTTAACAGCTCAATATACAATTCAAATCAAAACTCCAAAAGTCTCTACAATAACGTCCTACACTAAGTACACTCTAAATACACTCTTAACCAAGTTCTAGTTATTCTCTCGTACCACAACTCCCTAGTTGTGTCCTTTACAACTGCGTCCCTACTGGGCTGGCCTACCCCGCTGTCGTCGGCGCTGACGTGTCGCACCCGTTGCGTGGCCGCGACTTGGTGGTAGCCGTCCTCGTCTCGCTTCTGTGCCGGCGTTCGATGCGCGCGGTCAATCCTTGTACGGCTGGGCTCCGCGCGTCCTCACTTCTTTCCTCTGTGGCTACTCCCTGGTAGCCGCTCTCGCTAGAGGTCCTTGATGTGGGCGTTCGACGCGTGCGGTCATCCCTTCGGCGGCGTACTTCCTCGGTGGCTACCCCCTGGTAGCCGCTGCCGCTGGAGGTTCCAGGTAGGCTCGGCCCGAACGTAGCCTTTCGGGGCCGTCGAGACGAACGTCGACGGAGCGTGGACGTTGGCCGCTGGTGCCCGACCGATGCCGCTAGGGCCACGAAGACGCAGGTTCGTGGTGCAACTAGGATGACGGTGCCGATGCGAAGTCGGCCCGCTCCCGCCCAGGCTCGGATGGCGTGGTCGATGGCCTGGCCGCGTCCCCCTGGCTCGTTCCGTGAAGCTCACGTGCTCCTGCCGCCTCCTGGTTGTCTGACTCCCGGTGTCTTGCCTCCCCCCTCGGGGGGTTCCCTTGATACATGACACTGGTCGTTGTCCCAGCGGTAGTCTCCGCGTGCATAAGTATATCGGGGAGGGACATCAGCCGCCATTTTGGTCTACGCTGCCGCAAAAGCGCTTGCCGGCGGTTATCTCACTTGCATGCGTTGCTGACAACAATTCACGAAAGCTAGCCAGCCGCTTACAAGCTAATAAACTTTGCTTCTGCGGTGAACACTCCATCAGGGTTGTTGTGCTTTCAAGGAAAAGTAGAGTTTCTCCACGGTGTTTGAAATTTTTAATCACCATGCCATTTTCAGGGCACATTCGTTAAGATTGTCTTACCTTATTGTTTCGTCTATAAGATTGTGTCCTGTGCTTTGGATGTCGTCAAAGGACAAAGGTCAACCGATATCGGCGTGGAGGTGATGATAGCCGCTGGTAAGGTAGGACTGACGAGTGATTCAGAACAAGGAAGAGGTTGTTATGCTTGTCGGTGTGGTGGATCTGAGTGATTTTCATGCCAGGTACTACGGCACTCGCTGCTTGAAAGGATTTAAATGTGGTAAATATGTATTTCCACTTTGATGGTCGCCGTTTTGCCTCCTTGTATGCGTTTTTTTTTATTTTGCTCTGCGTACACCATCGCTAATGTATTTATGCGTTTACGTGGAAAAAGAAAACCATTAGTACGTCTGCGGTCTGTGCGGTATTTTTTTTTGTCCTCTTGGTCTTGTGTATGTACAGGTATTGTTTTGGGACCAATTCTTGCTCGGGGATGAATATCGCTTACAGAATAAAAAATTACCCGCATTCCCGAAGGGAGCATGGGGAAGTGCGAATGCACGGGTGATGCTATGAGGGGGAGTTATGTTGAACTGTGTTGGCATTCGCCCGTTAGTTGCATTTAAACCCCCGCGTGATCAAGTGGGGATTCACACACCCCGTTAGTCGTTCTCTGGAAATCTTGGTGAATTAAAGTGTATGTTCGAGGGATCACACACACACGCAAGTAAAGTGAAACGACAGTATCTTATTCAGCACTTGTTGGTGTTGTCATTGGGAGCATGGGAAATGCGGTGCGGGGGAGGGAATCCCTCCCCGCAGCGCTCGCACGTCAAGGCGAGCGAAGGGGAGAGGAGGCGAGAGCGAGCGACGTCAAGGCGAGCGAAGGGGAGAGGAGGTGAGAGTGAGCGACAACAGGCGAGCGAAGGGTAGAGGAGGCGAGAGCGCGCGACGTCACGTGGCGTACTACGTCATTGCGCCGTTGGTACACACGCTCCCCTCCGCTCCGCACCGTTGCTAGGGGCGAGGAGGCGCGCGATAACACCTGTGGGTGCGGACGGACGGACGGCGGTGGACGCGTGATTCGGGTCGCTTAAGAAGTGCATTCGCACTTAAAATACATCCATTAACTGTTTGGGAAACTGGCTACGTTTTGTCAGTTGTCGTGGCTAATGACATAATGATGTATCCTTTTGTCCAAGCCGAGTCCACAGGAGCAGCGAAGGAGACCAGTGGTCACCAAACCGAACTGCTTTATTCGGGTGGCTTACCCATCCTTCTTACACAACAGCCTTATGATGATGTTGTGTGCGGACTAGAGCGATGTAGTTTGACGACTTCAGATTCCCATTAACATTAAAAATACCGCTTTTTCTCACGGCCATTGGAACAGAACTTGTCAGCGAAGCAATGCTTGAAATACCACAATTATTCATCTAGCACAGGAGCCTAAGTTTACATTACGCAGTTACCTTGAACATAACACATATAAATAAACCAGGAAGCTTTGCCGAGTGCCTTTGAATTACCTTAAATCACTTTGGTCCCCTTACAGTCGCTACCGAACGTTTCAGATATCGAAAGGACGTTTCTATCGCTTCTGCGGTCGAAGGTGGTATATGGATGCCATAATATCACAGTGGTGGCACATCAGCTGCGGATACTGTCTCAGCTGCGGCTCCTTGCAACAGTGAGAAGCGCAGGTGGTAGGAGCATAGCACTAGCATGACATGATGACGATGTGCCCCTAATGGCGCTACATAGTTTTACAACTTCGGATTACCATTACTGAAAAACCCCAAATATTGTTTGAAAAATATTTGTGGGACACAGGTGTCGAATTGTTTTTTTGGAAAGCAAGCAGCGGATGGGAAGCGGGAAGGAAAATACTTTATTGTTTAATAACCGGCTTGATTGGATACTCGTCCTTTTTAATCTTGCACTCGCCGTTGATGCAAACATACTGAAATAGATTACGCCAGGAGATTAGAGCAATATTAACGACTTGAAAATTTTAAAGACGAAGCTTAAGAAATCACTATGAAGGACAGCCTTAAACCAAAACCCCGCAAAATAAAAGGTCTGCGAAATTGTGAACAGCCCTATGGGTAGTGAGGTTACGATAATTCTAGATATTTCTTGTAAAGGCACATAACCAATTACAAAATACAGTACGGGTATTTTCTTTCGTAAGTGAATGAACATGTTTAAAATTTTCGCAGGTGTTGAAGCGTTTTTTACAGCTCTTAAGTGTGATCCTGTGCGTCTTGTCCCGAATCCTGTGTGCCTTGATTCGACTTGGTCTTGGGTAATCCTGGCATAACTTTCTAGTAAATTACGCCTATTTATTAGTGGCCAAATGGTTTTTCAAGTTGTCAGATACTTGCTCACACTAATTTTAACAACAACAACAACAGGGCTAGAAACAAACAATTTTAAATTGGGTGCATCGCCATTACCAGGGCTCCCGCGCATAAGCTGTAGTGCTCAACCCAAGTCATGGGCTGCCAATCTATGTGACCAGGTTGGAATCAAATAGGCGCGGTTCTACAACTTAAGTAACTTGAAATCTGTCCCCACATTCACTATGGCGGGTGACTGGAGGGTAACAAACAATAGGACTACGAACTCAGACTTTGTGCGCCGGTAAAGGGCAGGCGGCATAAAGGAAACAACTTTTGGAAACGCTGGTATAAAGAGCTGGTATAAAGAATACCTTTTTGTCCCTTAGAAGAGCGCATATCAGAAGAGTACAGCCTCATACCCAGTTTAGGGTTGGCAAAGTATTTGTCATCAAGGAAACCAAGGTGGCTACAATATTTGAGAAACTCAGTAGGATAACCATGGTTTACTTATCGAGGGACAATCATGTTAGGCATGTAAGGTGGCTCTACCGGTTTGTAGAGAAGTTGCGAGGCCACTATAGGGCCTCGCAACTTCTCTGTATACAGCTATGTATAGGGGCACAAGAGCTGATACAGCTCTTGTGCCCGTTGGAGTTGAGGGAGTAAACTTTGTCGGTCGTGGAGGATGTAAATTCTACTTGATCGTCCCGCTTAACGGTCACGTGGTTCGAATGAGCCACACAATGAAGAGGACGAGGAAGAAGATATGTACGTGCAACAGGGAGCGCTTGCTGCGCCTTTTGCTTTTGTCAATCCGAAAGAACACGACGCTTGCTGAAATGAATCCTGGGTTTTGCGTCTCTTTTCTTGGGTGCACTAGACTGCGAGGCACGGTGTTTCCCACATAGATTTCCCCCCCAAAATACAGGAGTTCGAGATTTTGAAGGGATTTCCCCTTCATGTTCCTCGCCAGCGACGGTTAATGACTCTAGTCACTCTAGAAAAAAAATCACGCCCCACTAGTTTATTTATGTTGCAAGCCCATAAAATAAAAAAAAAATTTATTTCACGAAGCCGTGCTCCGATTACTTTTTGCAGCACCTGTACATCCTCAAGTGTACCCCGAAGACGCCGTCGACGATGAAGTGGGCGTCTGGAAATATCGGCAGATTTGACCAATGAGAAAACTGCCTTCATGAAGATGGGAAGTGGGATTAGTCCGCGCTCGATAATCTTTCTGCGGGTACTCTCGAAAACCAAAGACCCAGAATAAATGGCATGCTGTATTTGAAAGCGGGTGGTAGACACACCAGTTGGTACCCCCCGGTGGCCGCCAGCGTGCAAGTTCGGTCCCACTCCACGGCGATATAACGTTACATAGCCTGGACGCAAGTGGCCAGCCTATAAAACAATCTACAGCGGTGTCAACAAGAGAGGTTACTGGGGGATTGCCGGTGCGGACTACGATTTCTGCGGAAATTTGTTCGTTCTGTTGGAGGAATCCTCGAATTCGAAGATTGTGCGGAGGTCATTGCGTCAATGAAAGTTCTTGAGAGTATTTTTTGAGAAAGTTCTTGAGGGAGAGTCCTTTTCCCCCAGAAGTCGCTGGTTTTAATTTAGCTGGCGCTGGCTCGGGGAGTGGTTCCCCGTGGGTCGAGGAGAGGCAGAACAGCTAAGCGACAAGTACCTGCGGGGTGAAGACGATCTCGGGTGATGCGTTGCGCTGGATGTAGGTGAGTGCTCCTGCGGGGATGGATGTCTGATTTCTTGCGGTCGTTCGCAACCGCGGAGGCGAGGGGCATCTAGCACAAGCAGCGAAGTCCCATTCGATGATAGGGGCAGTGACGAAGTACATGACCGGCTTTCCTGAAATGGTAGCAGAGAGGCCGATTCGATTGCCAGACGCGCGCAAACAGTCGCTTTTATTTCAGTTCGTCTCTACTCATACAGCGGGGCCGCGTTCAATACGTGGCTGAATGGCTGTGTCACGGTGGATGTCATCTAATTCGACGCAGAAGGGGGCGTGCGCACAACATCTACGTAAGTTGCGACAGCACGCTTCTCTGCAGAAAAAGTCTGCCCAGATCATCCGTGTGCGTTGTACGATGTTACCAGACGTCGAATTTCGGGTGGGCCAACGGGTGCAATGCTCACCGAACTTCATCGAGGTGCCACCTGTAACTGTAGGCAATGTTGGTCGCAGTAACCCGCTAAATTAGGGTGACTGCCGACGCTTCCAACCAGCCCCCAGATGCCTTTTCATCGAATGACGATGCGCAAGCGGCTAGATTGGCTTACGCCCATATCGAAACCGTAAACTGCTGAAGTGACTGGTCCATTGTTGTGACTTCTCAAACGGACACCAACCATGTGCCAGTGGGTTGCGTAGAAGGCCAGTACAGAGCTGCTCCTTGACACTCCTCAGCAGGCTGGATATTTTTCTCGTTTCGCTCATGCAAGGGCCAGCTCCTCTAAACAAGTGTGGCATGTCCTCACCGAACATCGCAACGCTTTTGTTCGGCTTTTACGCTGTGGACTGAAGAGCAAGTTAGACCTTTTGTTTTCACTCGCTACTGTCACAGGTGTCCAGGAGGTGCCTCCGAAACTTCATCCAGCTGGTCAACGAATTTTCATGATTTCCAAAAAACGTTCTCGCAGAATTTTTCAGCGAAATGTAAATATTTCGTAGCTTACGTTGACTGGTTGAACTTAGCTACGCGTTCGAAAAGACCCAGCCAGTCCTCCACGTCGCCGAAGGTATCAGCGTGGAATGACTGTGGTGTGCGTGGCAAGTGCAGAACCAGCGGTGAGGTGGCTCCGCTGCACTGGCTTGTTGATCGGTTGATTGTAGGGTTTAACACGCCGACGCAATGCAGGCGATGGGTCGTGCCGTAGTGGAGGGCTCCGGATTTATTTGACCACTTGGTATAATCAACGTGCGCCGAAATCTCGTACACACGGGCGTTTTCTTTTCGCCTCCATCAGAAAAGCGGCCGCCATGGCCGGGATCAAACCCGCGTTCTCGTGCGCAGCAGCACAACGCCTTGGCCACTGAGGCACCGCGGTGGGTTGCACTGCCTTGTTCGGCAAGCCACCGTTGTTTTCATTAGGCGGGGTGGTGTGATCAGGGGACGAAATTCTGGATGCAGTCTCGAATGCGGCGACTTGAGCTGTGTGCTGGGCTCTCTCCAGTTGGCTGCCGAGTAGGGCGTGTTCCAAGGGGTTGGAGTGCATGGGATTACACAGAACCTTCACTACAAATGCCACTAGCGAAGAGCAGAAGAAGTGGTGTTTGCTGAACCAGGCGGTCGTAACGATGACACCTGAACTGGTGGTGAGAGCCAAGTAGCCAAAAGCTACCGAGCTTGCACTTCCCAACATTTGGGGAGCGGAGCACACCTGGGGCGAAACGTCACTTTTTCATGGGAATTCCCCACGCGGGTATGTGCCGGCTTGAGGGTAGTAGCGTCCCCACGCGACAGCGAATGAAACCTGCGATTTTAATGCACTCTACCGACGGATGGCGCCGGAGCAGTGATAATTCTGTTGCCCGTCTGATGTTAGGACTAACATTAAACTTTGAGCTCCAACAGCGCAAATAGGTGCCCTAAGCTTGACGTGGGATCTGCTTGCACGTCGTAAGGCTGAGCATTGCGGCTACGTAACCGTAAGCGTAAAAAAGGCGTGTCAAGGGTGATTGGCCAAGGCTCTGAGTCATGGTAAAGCAGAGAATGAAAAAGCGCAAAGTGAAAACGATCATGATAATGGTAAATAGGGGAACGTTCGGCAATTGAGCACCTAAGCTGTCGGAATCATTAGCTCAAAAGGAATGCGTTAGTGTGCTCCTTATTTCTGTCTAAAACAAGCCAGGCCTAATGTATAGGCATGCACCGAGGCTCCGGAATTACACGGTCGCGTTTGTTTTGTTTTAGGGGCGAAGCTCCTAAAGCCATGGTCTTTCCATCCCTTGTGTCTCGTGGTACGTGACCGCCGCATGCTTTCGGAGATGTCGCAAAGTGGGCCGCGTTGCACGCGCAAGAACCGGCTGCAACCGGCAGCGCAAACTCGGCACCGAGAGCGCGAGCTTGTTTGTGTTCGCCAACGGAGGCGCGAGCGCACGTGCACTGCGAGGGGGAGATCAGGCAAGAGATCACGTCACGAACGCAGGCAGTCGTTCTCGGAGATCGAACGAGACGCAAGGACCTTTGCTCGTTTCCCTCTCGTCTTGTTCGGGCACAAGTTCGCCCTGAATAAAAGTTCTTTCTTTACCGTTGTGTCCCATCCTACGTGACAAATTGTGGTGAGGGCGGGGTAGTCCTCG
>CM023452.1:1284575-1302075 GCA_013339765.2 Haemaphysalis longicornis | reverse complement strand
GGGTCGCACATCTGCAGCCTTATCCATCGGGCGACTCCGAGCGCGCGCCAACAGCGAACGGATTTTATTACAAACGCTCCCCGCCACTAGTAAACAATCCAAGAACTAAACTAGAGGTAGCCACGCCATCTAGTAAACAATCCAAGCGCATCTTTTCATCACATACAAGTACCGCCATCTAGTAAACAATCCAAGAACTAAACTAGAGGTAGCCACGCCATCTAGTAAACAAATCCAAGAACTAAACTAGAGGTGCCTACATACATACGTCGAGGATGGACCGACCACGCCCTAAGGAGCTTCGCCCCTAAAATAGCTGCGACGTGATAGAGCGCTCGAACGCCAACTAGAGCTATCCGCGGACGCGGTAGTGTGCGCTTGGTCGCCGCTCTTACGGGCGTCGGCAACAGCAGCAGCGTGTTCACCACTGTCACCTCGCTACACCTCAGGCGCAAGTGAATTCTATTGTCGCCTCGTTTAGACCGGATACTGGTACAGTAAGAGGTTGGTTTCGTTTTGCAACGCGGGCCACGATTTCGGCTTTGTTTCGATTATATACGTCGTAGAAAAATTTGATTCGACGATCGGATTACCTAATACCTGACAATAACTTCTGCCTTTTGGGGGAATTGAGGCCATGCGAAAATGTTAGATATATTACAAGGCTCTGCGTCGTGAAATATGACCCCGTTAACGCCGTATAGCAAGAACCAAGGTTGGTAAATAAAACCACGGAAACATTAATGGACTGCAACTCCTAGGAGAAACAAAATAGCTCGTAGCGGGAATGAAAAAAATCCCTTGTAGCATTTGTAAATGCTAAAGACGTTCGTCTACACTTAAGACAACTAGGACTTCACCAGCCTACTTGGTGCGAAATGCACTGATATTTCGCAAGACATGCGGGGGGGGGGCAGTAGGGGGACGCTACTGATAGTTGTGTTCAAACGCAGGAGCGAAATCAAGGAATGGACGCTTTAGTAATCACGCAAACACACACAAGCTGCGCCTCCACTTTTATTTTGTTTTTCGACTTCAACGATCAGCTGATCATTCAACGGGCGCATTTTTCGAAGTACACAGTAAGTATATACCTAGTCACAAGCGATAAAAGGTGTCGTTGGAAGAGTGTGGTATCTGGTAAAGGCTATCTGATTTTACTTTTTTTTGCTAGATTCTGCAGGCTCCCTATGTCATATGACGATATTTCGAGGAAGCATTGAGTCGATGACGCGGATATAAGCGGAGGATATATATGTAGCCGATGATATATGTTTGCGAGTGCTCACCGCGCGACAATACCACCCAGTAGTAATTCTTTGCGTTGGATTGCCGCTTATAATTTTGCACTCGCCATCATATCAATTTCGGAGAATGTCCGTGAAGTGTATGCTTGTTCAGGATAGTGATCGATATATGAGATTATGAATCGTAACTGGCGAGCTGTGCTCCGCTAGATTATGTAAGCACACGAAACCGATACATCATAATGTATAGCCGTAGCATGAGTATCTGAACGAATGCTGCTTACGGAGGTACTGCTAGTAGATTTCAGGGCCATGGAATTACAGTCAACTCCATGCATATACCTGTTTTGCGAGGCCGGCCTGTGACGCACACCTAGCGCTTATGCGGATGGAATGTACCACCCTACGATCCCATAAGGAGCATTTACACTCTCGTAAATACACCACTATTGCAGACAGAGGGACTGCTCGACATGAATATGTATTTACAACGCACACAAAGAGAAAATATCAGTAGCGCATGGGCCGCAAGAGCAGTGGCGAGAGTGCAGAGCGGGACCGAAACCGCGACTGCTTTCAAAACGGGCCGCCAGGGGGATTTCAGTGGCGCCCCTACAGACAGCGCTCGAAGCGTATACATAACCTCATCTGTTTCCACACTCATTCAGAGGGATGTGCACGCATTTGTTAGTGTTCGCACATCTTCGCCACTTCAAAAAACAATCTTACGGCAAGGAAGGCTTCCGTTTGCTTGCGTGTATAGTCCCACGGACCCAACAGATTCTGCAAAAATAGGGGTGTCCGAGATAGCAAACTAAGCTTGTGACAATTTTTCCGCTCGGTCGCATACAGAGGGCACTAAAGCAGCACATGATGCACATCTTTAGTTTGGTGGCCACTGGCACAGCAGGCGTCATCAGCTAATCAAATGCGGTAAAAGAATTTCTTCGTGCAGGCCACGTCAAGACGTAGGCGATGTAATAACGTTTCACCCGTACGATCCAGACCAGACGCACACGGGTATGCATGAGACGGGTGCACTTGGTATAAAAGCAATTAATGGTATTTATCGGTCAACCGAGGTTTTTAAGAAATATGTGTCCTAAGTTTTCTTTAAACAATTTTTACATCACCTGTGGTAAAAGGCAAGGAATCTTAATGAGCGGCTGCTGCTAGTTGGTCAGCTCGTGAATTTCCTCTTATTCCAATGTGGCCCGGAAATGTACTAAAACGTTCTTCTCCTAATTCTTCCTATTTCAGTTGCATCACATCACAGATATGTCTGCCAAGGATTCTGATGAGTATCAGCCGCAATTCGATTTAGGGCTTCAAGAGCGCCTTTTGAAATATGTGAATAGAATAGTGCCTATTTAGTCGGTGAAGTCATGTTAGCGATAAATGTGACTGCAAGGTATACAGCGCAAAGCTCTGTAGCCGTGGAAGATGTAGGGCATGAGAGCTTGACCTTCAATTACACGCCCTGCCCACACCAATTTCATAATTTCTCACTAATATGTCCTCAACACGCGTTTCTTCACGTGCCTACTCCGCTCTCTTATGTCCCTTAATTAGTACCGGTAGTAGTGCGTATTGTTGAATGAGGCCGAGCTATAGCCTTGTATAACTGCGGCAATGGCCTCACCTAAGCGTCCCCAATATTATATCAGAGACGCAATGTCACCATACGTCACTCACTCCTATGGGCTGCAAGAATCACAGCAGGAGACGAGACACCTCTCGTTGCCCAATCCAGTCGTCTCAGAAAAAATATAGTCCTCCGATGTAGCTTGGGGCACCCCTTGCTTCTGGAGATTACGGAAAAAGTTCGCCCGGTTAAGGTTGCAGTTGAAGCAGTTGATAATGTAGTGCAGTACAGTGTTGTGCAGTGTGTCACCCGTCACCCTGTAAAAGGGGTGCAAAGGAGATGAAAATAGTGATGATTTATGTAGCCAAGCTGGTGTACGGTCTGAGTCTGTTTACTCGGTTGGGCAGACAGACTTCGGCTCTCTTCAAGCCTTTGGGCACGACTGGTTGACGTACTGGTCTCCACAGCTGCCTAAAGTGCTCGCGGACGGTCGGTTTCTATGTACGTTGGAAATCGCACCTCGTTTCTACCATCCCTGTAGATGATAACGCGTCCTTCCTAGGCTGTCAGCATGTTCGTTTTCCACTACAGCGAAGCGCGACGGGATCCTTTGCAGTTTCACTGTGGAGCCTTCATTCTTGATCCGCTTTAGTAGAACGGGGGAACACTGACAAGTTTTTTCCACAGTTGTATACCCCGCTGCGACAGGTCAAGGGCTGAGTTTGAGTCCTGAATATTGCGTCTTTTTGCCATTAAAACGAATGACAGTTGCCGCATGCAGCTTCTATGACAACACTCTCACTCCATGATGATGAAACCAAAGGCGTCACCCTGGCAGCCAGGGACATGTTCAATCTGGGTATGAAAAAATCCGCTGCGCCCACCCACACTTCTGGTGTCAACCGATCATCAGTTTATATGTGCAAAGAGTCCCGTACTTCCGTTCGAAATGATCCAGCACCAGCGATAGTGCTTCACAAATAGGTACGCAACGCTTGGAGTGCGTATGAGGGAGGATCAAATGCACAATCCACACTCTCGCAGTACCAAGGCGGGTGGAAAGTAGGCCTTTTTCCCGGCCATTTGGGACCCAACAATCCAAGAGTATTTAGGGTTGCATGGGCACTGAGATTCGTTGATCCTATTATCTTCCGTTCCAATGCTGGCTCAGTCGTCCTCAATATAAGTTGCCCCCCTTTAATGAGGCTGCTGGTTTCGCCCTTTGGGTGTGTACCAGTAAGATGCGGCTGTTATACACCTTATTATTCAGGGACAATGGTATGATTCCATTCATTAATTAGTTATCTGAGATTGCCTGCCCAATTCACTCTACCCGCTTGTTATATTGCAAATTACTTCTGCCTCTTTCTACGTCCTCCGAACAACTACTGAACGAGACAAAAGTTCAGAGGATGTAGAAATCCCAATAGTAACGACGAAAAGAAGTAAAGAAGGCTTTTAAAGAAATGCAGCGAGCAAAGAACCGTGGTTATGATGAGATAACAGCAGACCTCTTGAGGTGGCGGGCAAATTGTACTAGAAAACCTGGATAACCAGCATACGCAACGCCTAATGACCACGAGTGTACTGGAATCTTGGAAGAACGCGAGCATCATCCTAATCTATCCAAAAGGTGACATGAAGGGCTTAAATAATTACAAGCCGATCAACTTACTCCTGAGTCATTCAGAAGTACTTACCAGTGTAATCGCTAACAGGATTTCTGCTACCTTAGCTGTCAGTCAAGCTAATGACGAAAAAGTGTTTCGTGAAGACTATTCAGGACAATATACAATATTCCCACGATCGATTCGGTGTGAGGTGAATGCGCTGAGTATACTGAACCCTTATATATAGCCTTCAGAGATTATAAGAAAGCATTTGACTCAGTCGAAACCTCAGCAGTCATGCAGGCATTGCGGTATCAGGGTGTAAGCGAGCAATCCGTAAGAATACTAGAGGATATCCACAATGAATCCGCAGATCCCATTGTCCTCTATACGGAGAGCAGCAACATACCTATGAAGAAGGGAGTCAGAAAAGAAGACACAATATCTCGAAGGTTATTCACTGCAAGTTTACAAGAGGTATTAGTAACATTTGATTGGGAAAGGTGGCCGTAAGGGTTAATGAAGTATACCTCAGTAACATCACATTTACTGATGTACGTTGCCTAGGTAAGTAACTAGGTGGACGAATTGCAAAGCATGATTACCGCACTAGACAGGCAGAGTAGAGTCGTGGATTAAAAAATTAAAGCGTGGAAAACTAAAGTAACGCTTAATGGACTCGGGAGAGCACACTGGGTTGAGATAGGTAGCGAGGCAATATATCTAAGCAAATATTTTCTACTTACAAATATATTTGTAAGCAAATATATCTTCTTACGCAAATATATCTACTTACAAATATATAAGCAAATATATCTACTTACGTCAAGCAGTGACCCCGGATCTCCATTTATACAAACGCATAAAATTGAGCTTGTCCGAGGATTACTCGTTTGAAAACGTTAGAATGCTGGGCCGTGGGGAATGTACACGCAGAACCAGTCCCAAACTACTAAAGCTCCTGGCATGTCATACATGACAACATTAGTCCCGCAAAGAGATCCTCAGGCATGTTTCAGACAAATGGAAATACATAATCAACATTTGATGAGTTAGTGTATTTAAAATGCATATTGGGCTATTTATTATGATAGCAAATAAAACGAGCGACGCGTGGTGTTCTATACAGAAGAAACATTGGTAAAAAAGACGTCCGCTGACCCAACAGATCGCGAACCAGAAGTGCAAAGGGGGGACTTTTGGATTGAAATAACGTCCATTGAAGCCGTCCAATTGCCGCTGACCATACGTTCCGGCGGCTTCCGGCTGTGCAATCAGTGTTTCAAGCAAAGTGCTTTTTTGGAATGCCGCACAGGCAATCTTATCATGGTAAGTGGAGCGTTTGACCATGATTTCACTAGCATATATCGTCTTCTAAGTCCCGTGTTCTCATGCCCGCGTTCCCGCGTTTCGATTGTTTGAGAAACAGTCGCGCCGAAAGATAAATGGTCTCAGGGCAACCGCCACAGTACTCGATTCACCGACGCCAGTCTACGCTAGGCATTTCGTTGACCGCTTCTACGCGCTTGAATTTTCTCGGAGTTTTTGCGGAGCACAAGGTGACTCCAATAAACGTTTCTTCATTGGGAAAAACCTGCGTCGTGCTTGGCTGCGTGGCAATACCAGCAGCGAAAGGAATGAGGAACAGCTTGAGGGGAGGAACAGAGAGTCGATAAGAAGTTACGTGGCAGGGTCAGCAGATCACTGTCGTCTTTCGCCGACATTTGCAGTGAAGGAAGCAGACACTTGAATTTGTCGCTTCGAATAAAGCTACGCGCCGAATGAAGTAAGGAAGCGGATATCTCTCAACAGCGTACACTTAGTGTAAAACGGTTAGCCACTGGTGATGACACATGTCATTACATTGATGAGATATTTTGCGGCTTCCCTAATTTCTTTGATTTCTTACATGCAAGAAAAGATAGCAGGTAACTTTCAGTAAATCCAGAGCCGGCGTTCCCGAGAACGCTGGACAGTATAAAGAGACGATAATAGCACTTAGCCGGGGTGGTTTCTCGTGAAAGAAGTTGCTCTTTGTAGAAGTAAAAAAAATAGGCATATAATATTTTAATTGTTTGCTTCCTCTTTTGGAAAAGTAACCACACACCAGGAAGCCCAATCGCGGCTTATGGGTAAGGGCATTCAGCCAACGTCTACGTATTTCATTTCGGGTTAACTTTTGAAGCTGTCCAAGTCGCCGAGCTCGTGAATGGCTTGGCCTGATGTTGACGTTGCGTGGGTCATCCGAAAGAGGCTGTTGCGTTAGAGACTTCACACTCTTGTGAGGAGCGCGGGCGGTCCTCGGCGCAAGGGGCGAACCAATTTTAATAGGGTTCTTTCGGGTGGGTGCAGGTGAACTTCGCAATTCTCTACCTTCGTTCGTCAATTGTCCATTCCGCCACCATACAACAAAAGTTTGATGTCAGTGAAGCCGCGAACACATTCTGGAGGGAACACGGAACCTGGACTATAGTATCAGTAACAATAACTTCTGTGGGCACTTTGTGTTCTCACCACGAGAACAAAATCTTTATTTCAAATTATGGTAAGAAATGGGGCGACTTCGACTACACTGATGATGAACCGAGCATGCAATAGAAGGGACTTTATGTCCCCGGTAGTGTACGCACTGACAAGTATCAGTTTTTTTAGATAATTTCAGCGATGATATTTTTCGTACAGAAGTAAATAGAAGCACTTAATTGCATCATCCTAAAGTCACTAAACGATATAAATATCTTCAATATATTTTGCGTCAGAGAATTAATTAGGAGCATTTATTTGCGTCATCCGAAAGTCAAAAAATGATATACAGCTCTTAAATATAACATGGCCGAAATTATCCATGACGCGCATTGCTAGGGCCACAGGAACATTTAAGACCACGTAGATTTGTTTTTGCCCACAACATTCTCCAGTACCCAAAGATTTTCTTGCTTATAGACAACGGCGCAGAATATCGTGTAGCATGAATTCAGTCACTTTACATCCGGCCTTTATAAGGCATGATGGAGTCCCTGTTTCAAAATGCGAATGTTATTGAGCGGCTTCTAAGATGAATTATTCATTGATATTAAAGACAGCCCTAATCAATATATTTTTAAGGACTGACAGGGTGAGAAGCTTTTAAAACTGTTTTATGAACTCGGAATGGTAGGAAGTTGTTCCCGCCTTACGCAGACTACGAAAAATATTACGGATTCTACTTAGGCAGCATTTCCTGGATGAAGGAGAAAACAGAATCGCCTGCACATTCCACATTTTGGAGCAGCGAAATAAGGGCTGCAGTACCGTTGACAACCATGGTCAGGATCCTAATAGATAATTGTGAGAGAATCGTGGTATCACAGGAGATAATTGCAATATGTTGCAGCTTTTATCCACGGGCGATCATTCCTGGTGTGGTCGCATTATACTCGGCATTTTGATTCAACATACCTTAGCATGATTGACCAGTGGTTTGTTTACTAATGTACTATGTTTTAAGATGTCACTTTCACCTTTGCTCTAAAAACGCGGTTAAAGAGACATGGTTTAGAAAAGCTTTTGCTACTTACGGGAAGGTAACGTGTGTCCGTCACGTTGGGAAAAGCAAGTTTGCACTGCTGATCCCTGGCTTTTTACAAGATCTCCTGGTAATTCACTTGTGAATTTCTGTTTTATTTTTACGTCAACGGTTTCTATGAGCAGACAAATCTTAGTTTGCAGTCTGTTACAAAAAAAGGGACACATCAAAATTCATTGTTGCACTAGGAGATCTAAGTAGTGTAGTGAACACTTTACATTGCACTTTCATGTGACATAAAGACCGCATTTAAAAGCGGGACTTTGCAACTAGCAATACATAAGCAATGCAGTTCCAATTTCCGAAATCGAGACAATTAGGGTGAGCATGAATTGATTCGTGCTAGGTTTTCTGCTCCCAGTATGCTATAAGTGTGCCACACGGAGGCGCAGGACACACATTCTCAAACTTGGATCAGCGCAAAGAAACAAAATTACAGCGAAACATAAAATAATGGCAACACAAAGTTACAGAGAAGCCTACACGGTGCCTCGTAACAACACCGGCGCGTAGTTTCCATAACCGCCACAATTGGGGTACTGAATATATAGAGGGCAAAACTTACGATTCGAAGAAATGGCACAATGTTAAGTTAGTGCAACGATGGGACCCCAAATTTGACATTGCTGCTGAGTGCGTCAAGGGTTCTTCTCCCGTCTACTCGACGCCTTCGCGCTCCTCATGCGGGCGAATTCTCTAATCGCTCAGTCCTGAGGAGCCATTGATAGGAGTCGAAACGCTGGAACCTTCAACTCGATTGACAGTTCACCATTCACGTTTGTTATAAAGTGGGAAGTTTATTATTATTGTTATTATTTGGGAGCTGGCATATATTACAGTGCACCAATTTGTAAGGAGTACAGAAAGAGCTCCCATAGTTTGTCCCTGTAGGGCGACCTCGTCCTCAAGTGGGTTAGCTCAGCTAACCTTGGATATGCAAACCAAAAGCTAGGCTTATCCTTGTTGAGTCTTGGTTCGCTTCGTTAACCTTTGATGTAGCTGTATTGCCGACCACGGCTCACAGCCGTTCGGTCCCGTGTAACACTCACAAAACGAGGCCCGGCCTCGCTGTCATTCCCGGCGAACGCGGCGTTTCTCTTCACGGCGAACGCCGCACAAGATGAGTCACATCTCCCGAGAAGCCACAGCGACGCACTGCGTGGGAGGGTTCGGGTTTCGTCCGCTGTCGATCAGGTGAGCGGTCGCTCCCGTCGCGGCGAGTAGAACGACTTAAAATGGGGCATTGTCCGCAGCGCCGGCAGCGGTCCCGGCGAATAACACTTCTCGCTTTGATGGGGTGTGTCGCCGGGGGCGGGGGGGGGGGGGGGGGGGGGGTAAGGTGGGAGGGGGTATTCGGTCAAAAGGTTAACATGCGCATCCTTCGCGAAAACACTGGACGAAAGTAGTAAAGCTTTGCTTTAAAGTTCATAAGGTTAGGTAAAAAAGGAGAAGTCGACATAAATATGCAGAAATATAATGCAGATTCAAACACCCAATCAAGAGGTCAGGTGAAAGGTAAACCCAATACGATTATAATCGTTCATCACTAATTCATTGATTGACTGATCATGGGACCTAACGCGCAGACGCTACACAGGCGATGAGGCACTGCCGTAGTGGAGGGCGCGGTATTATTTTGTCAACTTGGGGATCTATAACGTGCGCCGCATCTCGAACACACCAGCGTTTGTGGATTTTTACATCCATCAGAAAAGCGGCCGCCACAGCCAGATAACAGAAATAGCGTCCCTTGGGCTCAGCAGCGCAAAGCCTTAGCCACCGAGCCACCGCAGCGGGTATTCATTAATAACCAGGCCAGACATTGACACTGCAGGTTTGAAAAAACAAAAACCCGCCGCATCTTCCCACGGGAGGAACTCGAGTAAATGCGTCGCAGAGTGGTGGGGGTATCGCGTGAATGTGCGTAATTGGGTATGGTTTGGAATGATTAATTGTTATTTCGTCTTTATTATTCTTATTTATTGTATGAAGGAGAAGCGAAGGCAAGGAGTGTAAAGTTAAAGTCTGTCTTCATTGCTTGGTGCCGTCAAGCAAAGCGTCAAGTCAAGCGAAAGCCAAGCAAAGACGCCATTGACTAAATTCCGAACGCGCGCTCCGCCGCTTATATACACACCGCCCGCGTTCGAGGGAGAGGAGTACAGGGGGAGAGACGCGCATGCGCACACTTCCGTACACAAGCGCGCGAACTTTCCACGCACCCACCACGCCGTTATCACGTGTACACGTCCTGCCGCCGTTACTGTTGAGCGTGACGCAGCGCACGGGTAGCTACGACGCATGCGCGCACAGACGCGCTCCCCCCGCACCGCCGCAAGCTGTTGTTGAGAGCGACGGAGTGCACGGGGTACACGCGCTCCTCCCGCACCGCCGCACCTGTGTTGAGAGCGAGGAGGGATACGGGGGAGAGGCACGCACCTGCGCCTCGACGCGACGCGCATGCGTAGTGAGCGTGTGGACGGCGCCGACAACATCGATGAGTGACATCGCGAGCCTAAGAAATGCTCCGCATTTAAAAAGGAGGGGCTGCCGAACAAGTTAATCAAGCCGTGTGAAGAAAGCGCGCAGCGGACGCGAAGCAACTCCAAAACACACCTAACACAACTGTCGCTAAAGCAGATGACAAAGCTGTACAGCCGACGAACAGGCCGGCGAGCAGGCACCTCCACGCGGGGAATGCTGGGTAATTCGTCGCGCCATCTACAGTCTGCTCTATGATTGAAACCCCCCGACTTCCTTCCCCTCCCGCCTCCTCCCCCTCCCGATGCCGCCTCCGCCGCGTTGGGAGTTCATTGTCCTGCACGCCACGAAAGAAACGTTGGCTGGTGCAGGTAGAAAGCTTTGCTTTAAAACATCACTCGACTCCGGCAACATTAACACAGCCAAAATCCCAGGAATGTCTTTAAGTGAGCTCACATTAACACGATCAACGCCTCCTCCGTAACGTTGCCGGCCGCGTTAGCCACAGCGTGAGGTGCGCCGGAGGACGTACCGCTAGCTGAGTGTGCAAAGAGTAATTTTCGCGGAACCCACGCAGTTCAGCGGGTGCCTGATTAGGCTGGGAGAACGCGGTAGGATTAAAGAAGCAGGAAACGAAAAAAACATAGAGACCGAAAGCGCGAAGAAAACGACAACGAGGAGGAACCATTACAACGGGACGGAGGGCTATTATCAAGGAATATTTAGTGAAAAAACACGAACGTATATACATGAAGGAAAGACACCAAATCATATGCGTCATCACGTGCGCAAGACACACGCAAACCTTCTGTTAGCTAAAATCCAGATAGTCCACTTCAAGATAGTTATTAGTTAAATTAAAACCGCCCAGATAGTTATTAATTAAAACCGCCCGGCAACTAGATATCCTTCGCTGGGGTTAGCTTGTTTACCTGTAAGGCGTTTGTTTTCACGCCGGCCGAGCTGGCGTAGGCGTGTGGTGCGCAAGGAGAAACCACGGAGGCTTTTGTTGCTCTCGGCGTTTTGTGTACACCTGATGAGCGGGCCCGCAGACGACGCAAACAAACGCGTCGGTCACCCCATAAGGCTGAAAGCGATGTCAGCATTTGAAGGATGAACACAGAGACGGAGAAGAGAGGAGACGGAGCGCGGCGAGCCCCGCTCGACACGGTCCTTGCCAGACCTCTTGTGTGCAGTCATGAGCCTTGAAAGTTGTAAATAAGTAGTGTAAATAAAGCGTACATATATGGTACATTTTGAGTTTGCTTGGAGTAGACCATCGTCGGCTAATGAGCCGTCGACGAACGAGCCAGAGAGTCATTGTTTCAGCAATCATCTCATCGGATCATCGCTTCGGTCATCGACATCGGCCGACCGATGACATTTGAATTTAACTGGTGCCGTGACCACGATCGGTCGACATGGCTTTCGGCGGACGACGGTGAGGCTACTCCAAGGCTGGGGCGACATCTTGGTGAGAGGCTCCAGCGAGCAGACGCTCCAGGCTGCAGCGGCGAGTAAGACCTCGATTGACAGCGGGAGAGAGCTGCATTCTCTACGCCAGCACCCGGCGTCAGCGAGCGTTCGAGACTCCGAGCCAGGGTTCGGAAGCTAGGGCGACATCTTGGTGAGAGGGCCCAGGGAGCAGACGATCCGCATCAGCGAGGCGATTGCGAACCGGGAGAGAGGATATATCACTTTATGAAGGCTTAGCGGGTTACAGCAGACCTCTTGAAGGATGGCGGAGAAATTGTCCTTGAAAAACTGGCAAACCTGTATACGCAATGCCTAATGACCGCAATGGTACCGGAATCTTGGAAGAACGCGAACATAATCCTTATTCATAAGAAAGGCGATATGAAGGACTTGAAAAATTACAGGCCGATCAGCTTACTGTCAGTCGTCTACAAGGTATTTACCAAGGTAATCGCTAACCGAATCTCTGCAACCTTAGATTTCAGTCAACCTAAAGAACAAGCAGGGTTCCGTAAAGGTTATTCAACAATGGACCATATTCACACGATCAATCAGGTGATAGAGAAGTGCGCTGAGTATACTGAACCCCTATTTATAGCCTTCATAGATTATGAGAAAGCATTTGACTCGGTCGAAAACCCTAGCAGTCATTCAGGCATTACGGAACCAGGGGGTAGATGAGCATTATGTAAGAATACTAGAGGATATCTACAATGGGTCTACAGCTACGATCATCCTCCATAGGGAGAGCAGTACAATACCTATAAGAAAGGGTGTCAGACAAGGAGACACAATCTCTCCAATGCTATTCACAGCATGTTTACAAGAAGTATTCAGAACGTTGGAATGGGAACAGGTGGGAGTAAGGGTTAATGGAGAATACCTCAGTAACCTCAGATTTGCTGATGACGTTGCCTTGCTAAGTAACTCGGGGGACGAATTGCAAAGCATGCTTTCCGCACTGGGCGAACAGAGTAGAACCGTGGGACTGAAAATTATATGCAGAAAACTAAAGTAATGATCAATAACCTCGGGACAGCACAGCGGTTTGACATAGGTGACGAGGCAGTGGAAGTGGTAAGCGAATATATCTACTTAGGCCAAGTTGTGACCCCAGATCCAAACCATGAGGCAGAGATAATTAGAACGATCAGAATGGGGTGGGGTGCATATGGCAGACATTCTCAGATAATGAATAGCAGCCTACCATTGTCGCTGAAGAAGAAAGTGTATGACAGCTGCATCTTACCGGTACTCACCTACGGGACAGAAACTTGGAGGCTCACTAAGAGGGTTCAACTTAAATTGAAAACGACTCAGCGGGCAATGGAGCGGAAAATGATAGGTGTAACATTAAGGTACAGGAAGAGAGCGGAGAGGGTCAGGGAGCAAACTGGTGTTAAATACATATTAGTAGAAATTAAGAAGAAGAAATGGACGTGGGCAGGACATGTAATGCGAAGGCAAGATAACTGCTGGTCATTAAGGGTAACAGAGTGGATCCCTAGACAAGGTATGCGTTGCAGGGGGCGGGCAGAATTAGATGGGCAGATGAGATAAAGAAGTTTGCGGGGATAAATTGGTCACAGTTGGCACAGGACGAGGCAATTGGAGAATAATGGGAGAGGCCTTTGCCCTGCAGTGGGCGTAGATAGGCTGGTGATGATGATGATGATGATGATGATAGAAGCGGGTTTAAGGGAGCGGTGTGGCCGTTGGTTTGAGGCCGCGGCGCGACGTTGTCAGCGCGGGTGACTAGAAGTATCTTGACCTCTGGGTCCGAGCTGCCCAGCGCTCCCTCCCACTGCTCTTCAATAATTATTGAGGGTAAAGGGGATCTTGAGGACAGGCCCACATAGAGTGGACAATCGTGGCTGGGTCCCCACAGAGTGGACAGTTGGGCGAGGTGAATTGGGATGCGAACCGGAAGAGAGCTGCAATCTGTGAGGCAGCCCTCAGATCCAGCGCCGACGAGCGTTCGAGCGCTCGAGTGAGCGAGATTCTTTGGCAGGCGACTACGACGACCGCAGAGAGTTCGAGATTGAGCCTCGACGGAGGGACCAGCTTTGTGCGATTCTCCGGGAGCGCGGCTCCAACCCAGCGCGAGAGCGACAACACCTCGACGGGTCGGACCGGAGTGAGCACAGATGGCCCTGATTTGTTTTCTCCGGGTTCACATGGCCGCTATGCTAGCGGATGTCGGGGCACCGACGAGAACGTTAGTGCCGCTGTGGTATAAAATGAGGAACTGAGACCTGAGACCTGAATGAGCTCTCAGAAATTCTCAGTTCGCGTTAAGAAAAGTGAGGCTAGGGGTATTTAGGGCATTGGTAGTTATTCAGATTGGTCAGCTGATGAGATTGCGCTCAACTGGTGGTCGGAAGGCCCGAAATCGCTCATGAAAGAGCGAAGCTTCGCCGGATTGGTCAGCTCACAGGGGATAGCCGAGAGACTACACGGATATTAAGTGCAATGCACTTCTTAAGCGACCCTGAACCTGCGTCCACCGGCGATGTCCGCGCACGTGGAGATGGGCGCGCGCAGCTTGGCCGCTGACATGGCACATACCCACGTGGGGGATTGGCCAGGAATCTCCTCGTCTTCCTTGGCAACGGGGGGAGATGGGCGCGCGCTGCCTGGCCGCTGACATGGCACATACCCACGTGGGGGACTGGCCAAGAATCGGGCGTGAGAAGGGCTAATGCACCTGCTTAAACGAGTAGCTGACACGAAATTTCAAAGCTTGAGATCCGCTCTAGCAATCAAGTACAACGACAACACAAATAGGTGTCTGTGAATAAATGCATCTTTCTTTCTTTGTAGTTGTGTGTGTGTGTGTGATCTCTCTTTCGCGAACATTACCGAACCGCGCAAATTCAACTCGTGCATTCGCACTTTCACATTCTTCCCCTCGGGGAAATGCTGGGGAATTTTTTTTTGACCGTGTTCGCTCCATCACGGGCGTTTAGAGCGCCACAGAGTAATGATGATTAAATTATTTTATAGGAAGGGGAGGATCGAAGTGATTGTGAGGCCCCGTCAACACGCGCAGAAGCTCGCGAGCGTAAGAAGCCGGATAAGGCAGCTAATGTAGGCGGGCTCCTCTGGCCATTCAGAATCCACCTAGCGCTCTAATTATTGTGGAGGCGAGCAATGAGCGGTTTTCAGTTGAGGAGGAAGCCAGGCCAGTTGCCTAGCAACTACTTAGCGTGCCCGTTTTGACGAAAGACTTCGTAACTCTCGAAGGATAGCGCCGATTTCTTTGAAAATGTAGACACAGTTGAATATTTTGTGGTAAATAAGGATTGTCATTGTATGATGTAGTTCCCACTCTGTAACAGCCCGACAGGGCTTACAGTACTGTGAATAAATAAATAAATTAATTAATTAACATCCATCGTTACTCCAGTTTACACGGATACTGAGCAGTTCGCGATTGGTGACGCAGCACAGTGGTGTTTTGTGCAAAGCACCACTCCATGCGGCGACATAGACCAAGCGGCTGACCGTAAGAAACCCGTACGAGAGGGACTGGAGCCAGGACCAGCGCTGAGCGAGTGTGAGGGAGAGAGGCGTGCCTGTTCGTAGGTGGAAACGGAAGTGAGCCACAGCTGACACAAAGGCAGAGTGCCAAGGGGTAGCGAAGCCTTACAGTGTAAGGTCGTTGCCAACCAAATGGAGGCAGCATGTCACATGCGGTGAGACTGGCCAGCTAATTGTCACCCGGAAGTGCGAAAAGTCGAAAACCCTGGCACAACAACGCTACTTTCCTGTAGGTCAGTGGTGGCAAAGCTGAAAAAGCGTATGACGGGGCAAAGTGCCTCGTCGCAGGTGCCGCAACGACGTACTCGTTCCGCAGAGTAGGGTGCTCCTTTTTTCCCTGGCGCTCAGGACACCGCGGGATACACCAGGGTTTGTTTAAGTCAGCTGATGTCTCATGGAACCAAATCAGTTTCCGTGCGGCGGTCGTGCCTACCGCCGTGGAAGAGCGTTCGTTCCTAATGAGGTGCGCTTAAACAGGAAGGGTCAGTGTTGTTTGTAAGCATGTTAGCATGTTTTCCTTTGTTGTGTGTTATGATCTCTCATGTGAGTATTGTTATATTTGCCTGTACTGTCGTTCTACCCCTTGTTATTACTTTTTGTGCATGTGTTGGTGGCGTCGAGCTGTCGTCAGGCTTGTGATATGCGGAGTAGCGTATCTTCGCGGTTTTCAAGGCTGTCTTCTTGATAATTAGAGCTTCTGGTACAGGACAGTAGAGAGCTTACCTTCGGATACGAGAACGAGTGACTCCCATTATTTGCGCTCGGTTTGCGACGACGCATACCAACGCGTCGGTCACCCCATAATAGCTGAAAGCGATGTCAGCTTTTGAAGGAGGAACACAGAGACGGAGAAGAGAGGAGAGGGAGCAGCGGCAAGCCCCGCTCTACGCGGTCCTTGCCCGACCTCTTGTGTGCTGTCATGAGCCTTGAAAGTTGTAAATACGTAGTGTAAAAAAAAGTGTACATATTGTACATTTGAGTTTGCTTGGAGTAGACCGTCGTCGGCTATGTGCCGTCGGACAACGAGCCGGCGAGTCATCGTTTCAGCGATCATCTCATTGGATCATCGCTTCGATCATTGACATCAGCCGATAGATCCTCCTTGAATACAACTTGCACTTACACACTTACCACCCTTTTTCGCAACGGCGCAGCCTCATCGATTTCGCGCGTCGTTTGTCACGGTCTCGGTATAAAATAGTTGTTCTTTGAACAGCGGATGGCATCCCCATGACGAGCAATGGGCGAACAGGTTTGAGAGCTTATCAATTTTTATAGACCTTTTCATGTTCGCGCAGCCGGATATTCAAACAGCATCCATTTTGCTCGATATAGGCACGTTTGCACTTACATGGTATCTTATGGACCACCTCCACACGGCAGCCCACATACGAACGAGTGTGTTAGACAGAACAAAGGCGTGATCCGCCATGAACTTTTACAAACTCGCCGAGCTTTCTTTGTTTCTTTGTAAGTATTTACAAGCTCTCACCTTCAAAGTACATCAGCAGACTAAATGCCTCAAGAATTTTTTTTCGTCCTCTGCTACCGTAAACTCTGAACGCGGAGTGCCAAAGAAATTTCGAGGCTGCAGAGATTCTTTGGCAAAATTTGTTCGTCAGTTTTACTGCTCCAGTAATAAACTGAGATTCTAGATACGGGCCATGTACGCGTGAATCAGGATGCAATCGTCATATCGCACTTGTGTTCAAAACAGCGCAAGCTGCTATGCGGCCTTCGATAATGTTTGGAATGAATGCCGATTGCGAAACATGACGTCCAACTGCGCTGTATAACCGCAAATGTAACTAAAGTGGTAAACGTAATGAGCCTTGAAGGGGCCACTGACACAACAATTTTGCATCTTGTTTTTTTTTGGTGCGATAAGTAGCTAGTGAACCTACCTTATAACCTGTAGAAACCTCAGTTCCTTCAGCGTGCGATGGTTGTTTAATTAGAGGCATTTTCAATGCGGCCAGTCGCAGTTTTCGGTTTC